>JASCZI010242044.1:1279-13453 GCA_036250425.1 Stylosanthes scabra | reverse complement strand
AGAAACATAATTATTATTTTGGTTAAAAAGGAAAGATTTTATGAAGCATCATGATGACGTGAATAGTAAAAAGTTGAAGATATTAAGAAACATAATCATGAGTAATAATTATGATTAATAATTAAATTAAAAAAAAAAGGAAGGCGATTGCTTCACCGCCATACACATATATAAATATGTGTAGTGTGTGCAAGTGTGTGTGTGTCGAGGAGTGAAGAAAGAGAAGTGAAGTGTGTGCAACGAGTGGTGGTGAGTGAGAGAGAGAAAAAGCAAGTGTGAAGTGTGTGTGTGCGCAACGTGAGGAGAGAAGTGAGTGTGTGAAGAAAATAATAAAAAAGTGAGTGAAGTGTGTGAGGTATATGGTGAGGTGAGTGTATAATAGTAAGGACAAAGTGTGAGAGAAAAAAATAGGTCTCTCTTAATGTTGGTCCTGTGTAATTTATATACACATAGAGTGTTGTAAATTTTTGTATTCAGCTTCGCCTATTTCTCGACTCTAAATTTTAGTTGCGTTATTCTGCTCCAGTTACTCTGGTACCTAGAATTATAGCCATTAGTGAGCCATTACGTTCAATTATAAGTTATTATTCGAAATTAAAAAATTTATTATTCGAAATTTAAACAAAATTATCATTTAAATAAAAAAATTATCATTCAAATTAAAAAAAATTATCATCCAAATTTAAAAAAAGTTATCATCTGAAATAAAAAAGTTATCTCTTTGTTTTCTCCTGTTGCCTCCAATTCGTCCTTCCTACCAGCTGCGCCTTCGTGACGTCCATGTCGGGACTGCACACGCTTGTCTGCACACAAAATCTAGCTACTTCAGACCGTTCATTGGTCTTCCTACGTTCTGGAATGCATCAAAGACCTTGCATTCATCACAGTTTAGAACGAGAGGTGATCTACAGGGAACGTCGTGCGCGAGATCGCCGTCGCTCAGGAAGAGAAAGCTCCGATCGGTGCGGAGGTTGCCGTCGTGCTTCCAGATCTTGGAGGTATCAGATGGAGCAATCTTGCCTACGAAGGGAATAACAAAGCTCTTGAAGTGGAAATAGTTCTTGCGGTCCCATGGAAAAAACAGCAACGAGATTGGAAGAAAAAGATGAAGAGGCAGCGACAATACGACGAGAGTGGCGACACGGGGCAGAAATGGGGGCTAGGATTAGGGTTAGGCAGAGGCGGATTTAAGGGGTGAAAGGAAGCCGTGGCCCCTAGAATTTTACAAACCTTTATATATAATATATGACGTCGACAAAGTATCATAATAAATACTTAGTCTGATGGCTAGCCTTCAGCAACTACACCCAACATATGTGTATTCGACTTTCACTCATAGCTTTTTAATTAATTATTGTGTTAGTCTTTTGCTTTCTAATTAATTAATTCTTTCATTGGTCTTTCTATTTTTTACTTATTTTTTATTTTAAGTCTTAGATATATTATCATAAAAAAACTTTATTTTTTAGAACATATTAAATAAATTATTTATTAATATAAACATATTTTCTCATGTTATATTTTAAGTCTTACATATATTATCATAAAAAAAAACTTTATTTTTTAGACATATTTAATAAATAAATTATTTATTAATATGAACATATTTTCACATGTCATATTTATTAATTTATTGTAAGTACATAAAAATATTAGAAAAATTAATCTATATTATGTATGTTATATTCTTTATAATAATAAAAAATTGAAATAAATGTGTTTATTAAAATTATTTTTAGTTATAAATGATATTAAAATATGAAATTATTGTTCTTAGTAAAATTTTCTATTTTTTGGCACTTAAATTTTGTTTTTATTAAAATTAATAAAAGAAACTAAGTATATATTATCATGAAAAGGGAAAATGCTGTGAAAATTGTTTTGATTTAAATATCAAATGATTTATTATTTTATTTGTATTAACTTTTTAAATAAAATTAAATGTTTATATAGTAATCTTTCTTTGCTTTATGTGAAAATTTCTTTATCTTAAAATTTATCAAGAAATTAATGTGGCCAAATATACAATATATGGGTTTATTTTTTAACTTTTTTTTCCCTCTATAATATGTCTGAATTTGTCATTACTTCGAACCGTATTTTCGGCTCCCGCACGATAAAATTTTTGAATGCGCCCCTGCAGTTTGGGTTTTGATTTTGATTTTGATTTTGATGAAGGCTCCTAATATATGCAGGTATGCCCCAATCCGACAGGTCAAGCACTAATCCTCAGTGGATCTGAGCTCCATTTAAAGGTTTGTTGCTGGCCAATGAGTTGCTGCATGTACAAGGCGGGATTCAAACCCTCGACATTTGCTTAAACGAATTAATGAGTTAAGCATTAGATCAACCCATTGGTTAAATGTTTTGTGTCTTTATTCGATCACACATCCCAGCAAATAATGTATCACTTGTATGTGACGATTTCTAAATAAAGAAACCGTACATCAATTCCAATTATGACCAAAACCACACTTTCCTATTTCGAAAAATTTTTCTAGCTAGCTATGAGCCATTTTAGTGATGTACGGATGTAACCTTAAATTCATTTATTCTTTAATTTGTAAATTTTTATAAATAAATTTCCATGACATGTTTATTTATTTATTTCAATTTATTTCTATTCATTCCAAGTTTCCAACACCATCGCATAAATTTGTGTCATCTCCCATACGTACCACGTCTTCAATGTTCAAATTTGTTGCCTAAAAAAGCACAACATTATTTTCTCCTAAGATCGACCATAGGAATAACAATCATGGGTGCTAAGAAAACCTCCAATGATGAGAGTATCTTCAATCATAGCCGCATTACTAAATTTTCTGTTATAATCTATGCCTTGATATTTGTTCTTATTATCCTCTTCAATTCTCATCGAAATATCAACTCTTCTTCTTCTTCTAGTTCTTCATCAAATTCAACGATTAGTTCCACAAACCAAAATCAAACTCCTAAGTTTAGTGATGATGAAACAAGTTATGACATTTCCTCATCAAGTTTTGCAAAGGGTAATGGAGGTGTAACTTCTCAAAGTTCCAACATGGAGCCAAATGCACAAGGAGAGGTAGATTATGAAGAAAATGAAGATCTTATGATTCCATTACCACAGATGACAAAGACACAAAGAATTGAATGGTTTAGGTCACAGCTTCCTAAGCTTCAAATGCTCAAATCAAGAAACGACTCTTCATTCCATGCAAGAGTCTCCAATTTCTTCACTCAAAATTGCTCAACGTTCTTCCACGCCATATGGCTTTCGCCGGCAAAATTCTTCGGCCAGAGAGAGTTCATGACTATGGACACGCTCCTCAAGGTCCACCCTCAAGGTTGCTTGCTGATCCTATCAAGCTCAATGGATTCGGCACTCGGGTACCGAATCCTAAAGCCCTTGATAGATCGCGGGCTTAAAGTGCTCGCGATCGCCCCTGATTTGCCGTTCCTGGTCTTGAACACCCCTGCCGAATCTTGGCTCGATGAACTAAAGAGTGGCAACAAGGACCCCGGATCCGTGCCGTTGTTCAATAACCTCTCCAATTTGATTCGTCTCACCATACTCTACAAGTACGGCGGGGTTTACTTGGACATAGATTTGATTTTCTTGAAGGACGTATCACCATTGAGGAATACAATTGGAGCACAAAATATGGACCCTGTGACAAAAAGATGGTTGAGGTTGAACAATGCAGTTATGGTATTTGACAAGAAACACCCCATTCTTTGGGAGTTCATTGAGGAATTTGCGAAAACATTTGATGGGAATAGGTGGGGGCATAATGGTCCTTACATGGTTTCAAGAGTTGTGGGGAGCATTGGAAATACACCAGGCTATGAGATTACTATTTTGCCCCCGAAGGCGTTTTATCCTGTGGATTGGAACAAGATTCCGGAGTATTACAAGAAGCCTGGAGATGAAAATGGGTCAATTTGGGTGGAGAATAAGGTGAGGGAATTGATGTATGGAGGGAGTACATACACACTTCATTTGTGGAATAAGAGAACTAGAAAGCTGGATATTGAAGAGGGAAGTGTTATGGAGAGATTGTTCAATGATCACTGCGTTGTTTGCTATGGTGTCACAAAGAATTAACAAAAGTGTAAATGCACACCAAAAGTGTATGTGTTGCCTCAATTATTCCACATTTTCAGATGCTTTTTGTTACTAATTAATAATTTGATTGTTTCTTGAACTTCTCTCTTGATGAATATCTATTGTATTCATTTGATGTAACAAACTTGTTGTATAAATCTTTAAAGCATAAGTAATGTGTGCTTTAAAAATAATTACTTATTTTTAAATTTCTGTATACTTTATAATTTAAAATACTTAGTTGTAAACACTACTCCACCAGGAATACACAAAAGTTTTTGATCCTCTGATATATATTGTACCTTTGATGGAGATTTCTTTTGTGAGTTGACTCATTGTAATTTAATTTGTAGAATACTAATGACAATGTTTATTTCTCCAGATTTTTTCTGAAAAATATTAAGACAGATATATGATAGCACTTATGGCGTTGTTTGATCCAACCCAACTAGTGAGACAAGACTTTATTGTTGTTTTATTGTTGGTACTTTTTTTCTTTTATCATTAAAGGAGTCTGGAATCTCGACCAAAAGGGAGTGTTGCAAACTTCCAATTCACCGCATCAAATTTTACAACCATACAAATCATATATAAACTAACAGACTTTACCAAAAGAACATATAATTGAACACCTTGACATAATTCATATACACCTACACCTTGGCCATTCGATCTATCTGTCTCGGTTGTTCTAGACCTCACCTTTTAATAGCCTTGGCTTTTATCTTCGTATCATCTCTAATAACCTCCATGTTAGTTGTTTGTTAGTTGACACCATTCCTTTCTTGCCTTGAACTTTTCTGTAGTTCTGTACTCAATTTTTATTATATCAAATAAATGCTCCAAGCTTGTTGTTGTTGTATTAAGAGATATGGCAATAATTGAAGGCTATGGCAGAGAATGGGAACGGTGGGCTTCCAGGAGATCTCAAATTTAATTTCTAAGAAAAACATAAGATTCTTTTTAATATAAAGTTTAAATTGTTAGAATCATACAACAATAGAATCCGTTAAAAACACCTAAATCATCGGTTGGAGAGATAAAGATTTTTTTTAATACGAGAAATGCTAAAGAAACAATATCATAAAATATTTTATTTAATTTAATATTTTTAATTTTATATATGTAAAATTTATAATTATATATTTAAAATTAGAGTTTAATTTTGTGATAAGGTGAAATTCGAAACAGAGAACAAGAGAGAAATTATGTGTATGAAAACTTCAAGTATGAGTAACTGTGGTATATATAATGAATTAGTCCCAAAGAAAGTATCAACAGAGGTTTACTATGGGAAGAAATAACTAGTAAAACTTAACAAAATGTTGAAATAGACAGAGTTGCAGTATTCACAAAGAAGTAGTGATGGTGAAAGTATAGTATCAACAAGGTAGATCATGGCAGTATTCCAGACCTGAGGATAAGAAGAAGAGAGTATAGAATTCAGACATAAGGAATTGAAGAATGAAGAGAAGGATGAAGCATTATAGCAGAAGAGAAGATAGGAAAATACCACATAATACTCAATGCCCGAAACCTTCAAATTTTCTGTTATTTATTCTTTCTCGCTTGCTTCTTCTTAAAGCCGATAATTGTGGATCAATTGACACCTGTCCAGAGTTTGTTGCAACCCCCTCCTCCTGAAGAGTTGCATTTGCATCATGGACGTGAATATCCTCTGCCATGCATGTATCATTACCCTCTCCATGAAAAACAACCTTGTCCTCAAGGTTGAATTCTGAAAATAGCTTACGAAAGTGAGTAATGTCTTTCCATGAAGTCTCAATCAGACCCTCTGTGCCCCATTGAACCTGGCACTGCTATATAACTTGATCACCATGCTTAATTGAGCGTGTGCCCAATATCTTGTATGGTTCCAAAACCGGTCCTGCTTCTGCAGTGGTTAATGGTAATGGAAAGTATGTTGAACTGGTATCCCCTCTGAACAGCTTCAAAACGGAAATATGGAAAACATTATGAATTCTAGCATGGGGTGGCAATTGCAAGCGAAATGCAACCTCACTCAGTTTCTTCACTATAGGAAAGGGCCCAAAATAGTGCAGTTCGAGCTTTTGGTGTTTTCTTAAGGCTACTGAATGCTGCCTATACGGTTGTAGTTTCACCAATACCAGATCACCTTCATTCAAAATGACATGACGACAATGCTTATCAGCCACCTTCTTCATATATTGTTGACAGCGCTCCAGATTCGTCTTTAACCCATCCAAAATGTAGTCCCGATCCTTTAATAATTCTTGTAGTGAAGAGTCATCATGAGGTGAAAACTCATAGCGAGATAACACTGGAGGATCCCTGCCATATAAAGCCCGGAAAGGAGGCATCTTAATGCTGCTATGCCAAGAGGAGTTGTACCAATATTCAGCCCAAGGTAGAAGTGACACCCAACGTTTAGGATTCTCCGAGCAAAAACAGCGAAGGCAAATTTCCAATGTTCGATTACAAACTTCGCTCTGCCCATCCGTTTGTGGGTGATATGCCGAACTCATAGCCAATGTTGTGCCCTGTAGTCGAAACAAATGCTGCCAGAATTTACTCATAAACACCTTGTCTCTATCAGAGATGATTGAGTTTGGAAAACCATGTAACTTAACCACTTGTGAGATGAACATCTCTGCAATCGATCTACTATTAAAATCTGCTTTAAGGGGGATGAAGTGAGCATACTTCGTTAAGCGGTCAATCACCACCATAATCACAGAATAGCCTGAAGAATTTGGCAACGCCACAACAAAATCCATTGCAATGTCCTCCCATACCTGAGAAGGGATTGGCAAAGGTTTCAAGAGTCCAGCCGGGGCTTTGGTGTCAGCTTTGGCTCACACAACAATGCATCACATAATGGCAAATGTCACGCTGCATGTTGGGCCAATAAAAGATAGCACAGATACGCTCCACTGTCTTTGCAATCCCCGCATGTCCACCAATGACGCTATCGTGATACTCATGAAGGATCTGCTTGATTAAGGTTCTCTTGGATGGTATTACCAATCTATTTCGGCGTAGAAGCAGTCCATTATGATGAGAGTAATTCAGATCTGACACCGATGCTTCCTTGCATTGCTGCAACAACAAATTTAGCTCCTTGTCTTGAGACAAATCCTCACGCAGCTGGGTGAGCCACTTTGCCTTCGGGGAAGACCAAGCCCCAAAGAAACTTCGGGACAAAGCATTAGCTGTAACATTCTCTGCTCCTGACTTATAATGAATTTCGAAATCAAAAGCAAGCAATTTATATAGCCATTTGTGCTGCTCCGGGGTGTGGAGGTCCTGTTCCAGAAGAGTCTTCAAGCTTTGGTGATCTGTCCTCAAAATAAACTTCTTGCCAAGTAAATAATGGTGAAATTTTGCCAATGCTTCCGTGATCACATAGAATTCCCTAATATATGCCGACTGCTTCTGTAAGGAAGGAGGAAGTTTCTTGGAAAAGAAGGCAATTGGGTGTCTCTGCTGTAACAACACTGCCCAGTGCTCGTACCACTGGCATCAGTTTCCACTTCGAAGGGTAACTCGAAATTTGGCAAAGTTAATACCGGAGTAGTGCAAATAGCATCCTTAAGCTGTGAGAAAGCCCGAGAAGCTTGTTCAGACCATTGAAAGGAATCATGCTTTAGAAAATCTGTTAATAGAGCTGCAATGGCAGCATACCCTTTGATGAATCTACGGTAGTAACCCGTAAGACCTAAGAATCCACGCAATTGCTTCACTGAAGAGGGGAACAACCAATTCTGCACTGCTGCAACCTTGGCAGACTCCATATGAACTCCACCACCTTTAATAGTATGCCCCAAGTAATCAACTTCCGAAGAACCGAAAATGCACTTAGACAACTTTGCAAATAGGGACTCCTGTTTCAGTAGCTGCAGGACCAATCTCAAATGTTCCACATGAAGGTCTAAATCACTACTATATACCAAGATGTCATTAAAAAAAAAAAAAACAAGCACAAATTTCCTCAAATAACGCCGAAACACCTCATTCATTAAGCTTTGGAACGTGGCTGGGGCGTTGGTGAGGCCAAATGGCATCACTAGCCATCCATAGAGTCCCTGGTGAGTTCTGAATGTCGTCTTGAACCTATCTTCAGGCTTGACCAGAATCTGATGGTACCCCGAGGCGAAGATCCATTTTCGAAAATATGGTGGCTCCATGGAGTTCATCCAGCAATTCCTCAACGGTGGGAATGAGAAAACCTTCCTTGATAGTAATGGCATTTAGAGCACGATAATCGGTGCAGAATCTCCAAGTCCCATCCTTCTTCGTGACCAGCAATATTGGTGAAGAAAAAGGGGCTCTTACTGTGTTGGATAATGCCTTCCTGCAGCATGTCACTCACCATAAGCTCAACCTGTGATTTTAAGTGATCAGGGTATCTATATGGTTTTGCCTTAACCGGTTCTGCCCCTGCTACCAAGGGAATTGCATGATCTTGAGCTCTGTTAGGAGTTAAACCTCTTGTCACCTAAAAAACGTCCGAGAATTGCTACAATAACTTGTGCAAGGGAGGTGGTAAGTGTTCTGGAAATTGCAATTCTGGTGAAGGAGGATCAGTTGGATGTTGCACCTGCAAGGTATAAAACTCAGCAACAGCATCAGTGGAGATCATTCTCCTGATATGATGGAATTGGGCTTGTGAAGAAGGGGCACTCTTATACCCTTGTATAGTGATAAATTTACCATGGTGCAACAAACGCAAGAAGGATGAATCGTAATCTGCAATATGAGTTTTTAAAGACTCCAGCCAAGTAGAACCCATTACCAACTCACCACCAGCAATATGTAACACAAAAACCTCAGGAAGAGTAATTGTATGACCCGAAAGAGTTACCTCCAAGTTGTGAATGATACCCTCTACAGGAAGAATCTAAAAGTTGCCTAATATCACCTTAATTCCTGGAGCTGGTTCGATTGCCAGGTTTAGGGATTTAGCAATACGAGGTTGAATGAAATTATCTGAGCTTCCTCCATCTAGCAGTGTGTGGACTTCATGGCCTTTGATGAGAGTAGTAAAATGAATCATAGCAGGTCCCCTAGTACCCTGGATAGCATTATATGAAAGGTGATGTTCAATTACTTCTGCTTCAAAGGATTCCACAGATGGTTCTGTCCCGACAGGGGTGGTCACCAATTCCTCCAAATCCCCTTCAAGCGAGTCATCGAAATCGAGTTGCAACTGCATGTACTGTTTATTTCGACAATGATGAGCAGTGGAGAACTTCTCATCACACCAATAACAGAGGCCCTTCTCCCTCTTATTCTGCATTTCAGCCGGTGATAGCCGATGAACCTGGGATTTGCTTGGTGGTAGTGCCGGTTTTACTACAGGAGTGGGTAACAGAGGAGGGAGGTCACTCTTAGGCAGAGAGCGACCCTGTTGTAACCCCGCCAACGTCGCTGAAGATGCTCGGTTCGGATTGTTGCTAGAAGAGCTGCGAGGGTACGAAGCAAACTTCTCTTCGTAAAGCCTAGCAATTGTGATAACACGTGTTAAAGAAGGAGGGCAACTCGCTTTCACTTCACGTCGAATGTCATCCCTGAGACCACTAATAAAACAATCCCGCAAAGCCTTTGGTGGTTCGATGTGGGTCCGATTTGCCAGAGTCACAAAAGTGGCATAGTATTCACCCACCGTTCCTTGCTGTCTCAACTTGAACAATAGTTCCCTTGGCGATTCAAACGGTGAAGGACCGAACTCCAATTCAATAGCACGCTTCAATTGATTCCACGATCTGAAATGAGCAGAACGTTGGGACATCTGAAACCAAGGAACTGCCGCTCCTGACATGTGGATCGCTGCAATGCCGATCTGTTCCTCTTCCGGAACCCTGAAAAAATTGAAATATTGGTCCATCGAAAAAATCCACCCTAATGCATCTGCACCGTCGAATCTGGGTAGGTCGAATTTCACTCTACTGTGATGGGCCAAGCGGTTCATACCCTCAAAACCCCACCCGAGTTCGCACCATGAGAGAGACCCGAAGCTGGAGAACGTGAGCGTGATTGTTCCTGAATGATCTGTGTCAGGGAAGACTGGATTGCGTCGAATTTGAGGTTCGCCGCCTCTGCGGCTCTAGCTCGTTCAGCACGAGTTTCATCGGAGACATCCTCAATTCGCTGACCTAGACGTTTAAGCTCCGCCTCCAAGCTCTTAAGACATGTATTCTCAGCCATGGTGTGGATGAAAGCACCAAATGATAAGGTGAAATTCGAAACAGAGAACAAGAGAGAAATTATGTGTATGAAAACTTCAAGTATGAGTAACTGTGGTATGTATAATGAATTAGTCCCAAAGAAATTATCAACAGAGGTTAAGACTATGGGAAGAAATAACTAGTAAAACTTAACAAAATGTTGAAATAGACAGAGTTGCAGTATTCACAAAGAAGAAGTAGTGATGGTGAAAGTATAGTATCAACAAGGTAGATCATGGCAGCATTCCAGACCTGAGGATAAGAAGAAGAGAGTATAGAATTCAGACATAAGGAATTGAAGAATGAAGAGAAGGATGAAGCATTATAGCAGAAGAGAAGATAGGAAAATACCACATAATACTCAATGCCCGAATCATTCAAATTTTCTGTTATTTATTCTTTCTCGCTTGCTTCTTCTTAAAGCCGATAATTGTGGATCAATTGATACCTGTCCAGAGTTTGTTGCAACCCCCTCCTCCTGAAGAGCTGCATTTGCATCATGGACATGAATATCCTCTACCAAGCATGTATCATTTTGATGCACTAATAATATAAATTTTTTATACCGTCATCTAATTACATTTATATATTTATATGATTTTTTAAAATATATTGAGTTGAAAAGTTAATTATTTTTGCTGATTTGAATAGTGTATGAAAGTTAAATTTTTAAAATTATTTAATTATTTTAATAATATAAAATAAGAAAGCAAATATATAAAAACCGAAAAGAAAGTACAACTACTTAAAACAATTTAACTATGGCTCGAAACCTTTTTCTTTTATAAAATTCTGTGTGGTCTAATATTACTCCAGTCCACATTGTAGTTTTGTTTACAAAACCCGTAGTACAGAATGATTATTGCTTAGATTTCACAATAAATAATGAAATGAAATTAATAACAAGATTACAAGAGTATTCTCCTTCAAGTAGAAACAATTTTATATGAGATTGTATATATAGTTATATACACACAAACTGACACACATCAACCGTCCAATAATAATGTTTTCTAATTTAAACTATATATAATATTCTCTTCTGTTAAGTAAATGGTTTATATTTCTCCCATCATTTTCAATATTTGTCTCCTTCAATTTTTTAATTACTTTACTTTATTAACATGATGACCTTAGCTTTTACAGTTTTACGTATACACGCATAAAATAATTTCTAGTTGTTTAAAAAGTTTATAATGTTCATGCTTCACTTTCGAATTCAAAATATGCATCTTTCAATAAGTTGTCAGAAAATAAACACTGAGCTAAACAAGATTAAAAGAAAGATCATGACAAACGTATTGATGTCAATTAATAAATACTACTAGTGGGCTGGGTCCAAATTAAAAAAAATCTTATTATCAATCCTTATTATTATTAAATATTAATGTGTTTATGAAAACAGTAGTGTTAAATTCATAATTACGAAGAATATTTATTTCTTTAATAAAAAAATTGAAGCTAAGGGGTTTATGCATTCACAACGTCCATGTCTATCACCATTATAATTCCTATGTTTTATGAAAGCAGAGCCTGAGGAGTGAGGACCATAGGGCATAGCAACGATAGATCTATGATTAAGAGAAATAATTAATTAATTTTGGGTTAGAAGTGGTATTTAATTAATTAACTATTAGTTACTTCCCTCTAATTTCAAATAAATGTTTATTTTAGGCAAGTATTTATCAAAAAAGATTATACATTATTAATTCATTTCTTCATTAATTAGTAATTTTATTAAATATGAAGGAGAAAAAAAAAGTATATAAAAAAACTAAAAGAAGAGTTATAGGAAAATTTTCTCAAATAAATTAATCAAAATTTTTATTTTCAAAAAAAAATAAATGAAACTTTAATTATCGAAAACCACTTTTTTTT
>JASCZI010242043.1:30456-47537 GCA_036250425.1 Stylosanthes scabra | reverse complement strand
AATCCTCAAACTTTTGGTGGTTGTTTATCAACTCCACAATGGTTGTCATTCATCAAAACCTAATCATAAAAACCTTGCATGCATATTGTAACATGGTTTACAAATGGGAGATAATAATCGGTCTTGGATGTATGATAGAGTCTATTCAAATAGGGGGACTTAAACCATCTTTCATAACCGGCGTAGACACTTTCTTACACACATGCTCAACGAGTGCCGACTTCATTAATTTGGGTAAGGTTAGGTGCCCATGTGACAAGTGCAAGTGCAAAAAGTATAAGACCCCGGACGAAGTAAGGTGTGATTTACTTAGGAAGGGATTTATGCCGAATTATTGGGTTTGGGATCGACATGGGGAAGTGAGGCAAGAGGTTGGTAATAGCTCGGGTTTGGGTGGATATTGGAATGGGGATGATGAACAATGCGGTGATACTTGGGAGGATAATGCCAATCAGTATTAGTCTATGGTAGTTGATGCGTTTTCGCATCAACACGCCTGGACGGATGATCGGCCGGCGGATGACGAAGTAGAGGAACCGAATCCCGATGCCCAAAATTTTTTTGACTTGTTGGCATCTGTGCAAAAGCCGCTGTGGGATGGTTCCGCTTTTTCCCAACTGTCCATCGCGACTAGGATGTTTGCAGTTAAGTCTGAGAATAATTACCACGCATTTAAACAAGTGGCTAGTTTGGTTAGAAAGGTTCCTAGTGATCCTAGTGGTATTCCGAAAAACTACTATGAGGCAAAGAAACTTACATCACAACTGGGGTTACGCGCTATGAAAATTGATTGTTGTGTCAACAGTTGCATGATTTATTACTCAAGCGACGCGGCGTTGACTGAGTGCAAATTTTGCCATTCACCGAGATACAATCCTAACAAAAGAACAAAACACATACCCTTCAAACGAATGCATTACCTACCCTTGATTCCTAGGCTTTAAAGACTTTACTCGTCCATGAACTCCGCTCTTCATATGACATGGCATTTTGAAAACCAAAGAAATGACGATCTTATGACTCACCCCTCGCATGGTAGGCAGTGGAAAGAATTTGATCATAAACACCCTAGCTTTTCTGCTGAACCTAGGAATGTCAGACTTCGCCTTTGCTCTGACGGGTTCGCCCCTAACATTCACTTTAGTATTCCATACTCGTGCTGGCCTATAATAGTAACCCCATACAACCTTCCACCTGATATGTGTATGAAAGATCCTTACGTGTCTCATTCCTGGGCCAGATAATCCGAAGGCTAAAATTGACGTATTCCTTCAACCGTTAATTGACGAGTTAAATCAGTTGTGGTCAAAGGATATTCTAACATATGTTGTGTCTAGCAAAACAAACTTCATGCTTAAGGCTGCTTTAATGTGGACAATTAATGACTTTCCGGCATATGGAATATTGTCTGGATGGATGACGCAAGGGAAGCTGGCTTGCCCTATTTGTATGGAAGATTCAAAAGCCTTTCAACTGAAATTGGATGGGAAGAAGTCTTGGTTTGATAGTCATCAAAGGTTCTTGCCGGAAGGTCATGTGTACCGTCGTAATAGAACTGCATTTAGGAAGAATATCGAAGAGCATGATGAGCCTCCGATTAGATTAACTGGGGAAGAGACTTGGGTTAGGGTAAGGGACTATTCTCGGATCATAGATACTGGTTGGGCAATACAATTTTTGGGGTACTGAGTAGAACATAATTGGACTAAGCATAGTATATTCTGGGATTTGCCGTATTGGAAGGATCTCCTTGTGCGTCATTGTTTGGATGTGATGCATATCGAGAAGAATGTCTTTGATAATGTCATACACACCGTGATGGATAGCGATAGGACGAAGGATAATCATAAAGCAAGGTTAGACTTGATAGAATACTGCAGAAGGCCAGAGTTAAACCTAGTTGACATTGGGAATGGGAATTTTGCAAAACCTAAAGGGTGTTATGTGCTTACGTTAGAGCAAAGGCAACGGTTATGTCGTTGGTTGCAAGAGTTGAGACTACCAGATGGTTATGCGTCTAATCTGAGCAAGTGTGCCAATGTTACCCAAGGAAAGTTGCATGGAATGAAAAGTCATGATTGTCACGTGTTCATGGAATGTTTGATCCTGGTTGCCCTTAGGGAACTTCCTGATCATGTGTGGAAGCCATTGACTGAGTTAAGTCAATTCTTTCATGATTTATGTTCACCTACCCTATCTAGGGAAAATCTGAAAATTATGGAATGCAATGTTCCCATGATACTGTGTAAGCTTGAAAGAATCTTCCCTCCGGGGTTCTTTAACGTAATGGAGCATTTACCGATCCATCTGGCTTATGAGGCAGAAGTATGTGGCCCGGTTCAATACCGTTGGATGTACCCGTTCGAGCGTCAAAGAGGTGTGTATAAGAGATCAGTGAAAAATCAAGCCAAGATAGAGGGTTCTGTGTGTGAAGCATATTTATCAAAAGAGACAACACACTTTTGTTCCTACTACTTTGAGCCTCATGTGCAATCAATCCGCACACGGGTTAGTCAAAACGACGATGGCGAAGAGCCTTCAGGCCCCCCCAACGTTGTCAATCTTTAACCATTCAGGTATCCCGGGCAGGAAGAAGAAGACTGAGTGGTTAACGAACCAAGATCTGAATGCCGCTCACTTACATATTCTTTTGAATTGTGTGGAAGTCGATGAGTTTAGGAGGTAATGCAATTTTTTATTCATATAATCTTTTAACCTAGTTAAATACACTTTAAATTTGATAACTTTAAGCTCTTCCTTTAATCCAGGTTGTATGAAATGTTCTATGGAACCGATGATATGCAAGCATTTCCTGAATAGTTCAATTCACATGTAAAGAATCTCGATAACCGTATCATGTGCCCACATTTAAAAAGTTTGGCATTTGGGCCCAAACGATCATACTTATCATTTGGTACGATAAAGATAAATGATATGAAATTTCAAACTCCTGAAAACTGTCGAGGTTCAACTGATAATTCCGGTGTTTACCTTAAGGGTGATGCCGGCCAAGGTGAATGTGATTGGTATGGGATGTTGAAAGAAATTCTCGAAATAGAGTACTCGGGGGAGGCTAGGAAACGGGTGGTTCTATTCAGATGTGATTGGTTTGATCCTGTGCGACCTAGGGGCACTCGAACGCATAAAGATTATAAGATTGTTGAGGTTAACTATGCAAGGAGGTACAATAGATATGATCCGTTCATAGTGGCAACTAACGCAAGGCAAGTTTATTACATGTCATATTCGGGTCGGGATAGGAACAACTGGAGAGTAGTGGTTAAGTGCAAACCAAGGGTTATGGTTGAATCTCACGAGGAACAAACCCAAGAGGAACCATTTCAGAGTCATGAGGAAACTCCTGCTAGAATTGTAACTGATACAGATATGCCACAAGTCCTTGCATCCCTCGCTGGTGAGGTTGAAATAATCAACCTTCCAACGAGTACATCCAATAGACAGTCAGATAACGATTACAACATAGGAACTAAAGAAGACACATACGATGAGGACCAAGATAAATCTGATTCTGGTCATTCATCCAATCAATTCGAATAAAGTAAATGCACACATACAGTATTTATATTTATAACAAAGTGCATTTAACTGTTAATTGTAATGTTAGTTATATTCAACTAACGAGCTTTTCATGTTATCTCGTGCAGGATCCATGACGAAGGATTGTGGCAGGGGATGTGGCGCTGCTAGCAGAGGGAGAGGGAGGCCGAGGAAGAATACAGGTGTTCAGCTTAATTTAGAGGCTGCATCTCGTCCCTCCACATCTACACCCACCGCTACGACCACCACTACTGCTACCATCACCCCACCCTTTGTAGCCACCGGTGGACTGTCTGTGGGATTACCTCAGATGGTTATGATCCCGAAACCTGGCTCCAAAGTTCAGTTGTCCGAGACAGATGGTGCCCCGCAGGCGCAGCGATCACCAGCCATGCCCGAGACACAGATATCGTCACAGACTGCATCACAGCCCCAGCCCACCACACCGGCCACAAATACTGATATGGCCGAGGATGATGCGGAGGCTGCGGCTTCCACAATAGTGGACCCCCGCCCGTTGCTTCTTTGGGACGGGCATGACTGGTTAGTATTCTTCTTTGCTTTATGGTTCATTTGCTATGTCATTTGTTTATGTTTTATTCAATATTACACCTAGTGCTTTGTTTAATTGTATGTCCTTGGAATAGTTGGGATGACGTCGAAAAGGAACTAAAGAGATCACGAACATCTTCATGGAGCACTATAAGTGGTATGCCCCCTATTCAGCCAAGCACCGAATGAGGCGATCGAGTTCTGGTGGGAAGAGTGGCGGGTAAATGCACTTATGTTATCAATTTGTTATACTTACTGTTTCTTTTAATTATAGTCACTGTTTCCTTTAATCTTATTACTTTGTCTAAAAAGTAACGTCGTGTAATTTGCAGAAGAGATTCAGGTTCTTGCGAGGCGATGAGGCCAACATGCGCAAGGCTTGGGAGGCCAGGGCGGCTAAGCGACATCGAGGGTTAATGCACAACATCCGTGAGAAAGGAGCTCCCCACCATTGGATCCCTGATGACATCTGGAAGTGGTATGTGGACTGTTGGGCCTCCCCAGAGTATCAGGCGATGCGGAGGGCCAACAAATCCAACCGTGCTTCTAGCACAGGTGGATCACTCCACACTGGGGGATCGATCACTTACCCGACCACTGCTAAGAAGATGGTAATTAATTTCTCAAACTCTTTAAAGAACCATTCAGTTCATTGTTTGTTTAGTGTTTATACTATTTATCAGAATGTCTGATCGCAGGCGGTAGAGCTTGGGCGCGAACCCACGTAGAGTGAGGTATTTGTGCGGACCCACACCAAGAAAAAGGGTCGCGGGCAGTATGTTGATGACCGTTCCGAGCAGATGATAGTGAGTACTGCAAATTCATTTAATAAATTAACTATTTATATCGGTCCTTAATTTTCCATACATGTAACTTGTATACATACTTTTGTTATTGTCTTTCGCAGGAGTTACACAAGGCTGAGGTGAAGCGCCTTGAGGATGAGCGGGAGGCCCGTATAGCTACAGGAGAACCAGCGGGCCCTCCCATAGATGAGGATGAGGTATGGGACAGGGTTGCTGGCGGTCGGAGGCGAGGGCGGGTTTACGGAAAGGGCAAGGAACCGAAAAGGACCGCGCCTCGGCTAGTTGATCCGGAAGACGCCTCTACTTGCAGTGGACCAGACGTGAGGAAGCATATTACCTTGCTGAACCGGGAGATCCAGCAACAGGCTGAGGCATACAAGCGCGAGATGGAAGATTGGAAGAGGCAGTACGAGACCGACGTGACTCGCCTCCAGACCACTATTAACACGCAGTCGGCGGAGTTCGATCAGTGGAAGAGTACCCTCTCCCATATGTATTCTTTCATGCAGCAGCAGATGGGCAGTAGCTCCTCGTCGATGCCTCTGCCGCCACCTCCACCACCGTCATCAGCTCACCCTCCTCGGCCCCCACCTGCCACTACTGTTGGTGGTTTTACTCCTTCTGCTACTCACCTGGATGATGGGTCTTCTTCTTCCGACGACGGAGAAGACAACTACGACTAGTATTGTTTCTGTTTTCATCATACATTTGTTTTACCAACATTATTTTCTTATTTCTTACGTTTATAGTGTATGTGACATTTATTTTCATTATGACTCATATGTCGTGTTTATGCATAACTCGGCTTTTAAATTGATTTTCATTTTTATAACAGGTTTATATTTTTAAATTTGCAAACTTGTCTTTATCTTTCATATTTAAAAAAAAAAGAAAGAAAAAACAACTCTTCCACCCATACCGACGGCTTAGCCGTCCCTAAATTCCCAACATTTTTTTTAAAATTTATGACGTTATCGACGGCCTGGGCGTCGATAATGATTGTGGCAGACTTCTTTATTACCGACGGCCAATGCGTCGTTATAATATAAATTATTCAAATTTGCATAACCCATTATTATCGACAGCCCAAAAGTCGATAAAATTATTTTAAAAAAAAAGAATATTGGTCTTAATACTATTGATGGCTTAGACGTCACTATTAATATTTTAATATTATCGACGGTATCGGGAACCATGGCTAATAATTAGCAACGCCTGCTTTTGTCACGACCTTTTCAATATTATTGGTTAGCGACGGCTCGACCGTCGATAACGCTAATAGTCGCGATTGCAGTAGTGATAGGTGGAAGGAATGGAGAGAGAAGGGATGGGTGAAGAAGATGTAGAGAATGGGAAGAATGGAAAGGAGTCTGAAGAAGCCTTTTGTTATTCTTGAAGAGATGTAATAACAATAGAGATGGTTGCTGTTATCCATACCTTGAAGAAATTTTGAATTTCATCATCCATTTTTTTTTATTCTTCTTCTTCCCTCCTTCTTTTGACTATGTATGTCTTTTGTTTTTTTTTTCTTTCACTATGTTTGTCTTTTTTGTTTTCTTTCACTATGTTTGTCTTTTTTTTTTTCTGTGACTTTATTGACTTCCCTCTCCCTTGAATCTTGGTTTTGGCACTTTTGGTTATGTGACTTCTATCACAAGAGAAGATCTTTCATAAGGCTAACAAAAAAAAAATATATTCTCAATGAGGGAACATGGCAACTTGCGGCCTTACCTATTTTAGAAAGAGAAGGGAAAAACTCAAGAAAGAAATAAGGTCAATTTATTCTTGGATTTGGTTAAGCAAGAGGCACCGTCTCCGATGTTCAAGTAACTTTGGACTATTTAGTGGTGCAAGTAAAAAACATATTTTTCAAACCTTTTAAAAATTTTTAAAAATTACAAAATAGTCCCTTTCAATTGTATTTCTTATTTGATTCTTTGCTTTTTTTGTAACTTAAATTTTGAATTTAAATTTCAACTTTTTATTTTCATTATTCAGTGTTCATTTATCTTCAATTTATTCCTTAATTTTCTTTTCAACTTGGAACTCTAACCCTTGTATATACAATCCAAGTATTGTCAAACTCATAGAGCTTGTTTGGATTCTATTATTTGGCTAAAAAAGATCTTTTCTTGATAAAAAAAAATATCTTTTATTGTTTTAATCTATTGCCAATCTCCACACCAATTTATTTAATTGAAATAAATTATAATTCTCAGAGCGAAAATCATCAATTTGTGGTAAGGTACTTTTTTCTTCATATTTATAAAAAATTATTATTCTTCTTCAAGATTCTATAAAATCTGAAAAATTACGTGTTCAACATGTGTTCTAGGAATTTGTGTGTTCAACGTATGTTGTGAAAAATTTTACCAATCCTAGAACTACAAGATGATACCTTAGAAGCGACTTCTCCTAACGACAAGTAAAGGCATACCCTCATATAAAGGAGAGCTGCTTTTCCTCTATTAGAAAACAAGACAAGAATGGATGTCACATCAGTGGGAAAGGAAAAAGCTCAACCGTGTGGCACAAAATAGTGGGTTGGGGTTCCAGATCTTGTCTTCCTTCACGCTAAAGTTTCAAGTCTCAATCTGAAGTCAAAGTCAAAGAGAAAATAAGAAATTGAGATCTATGTTGTATATAAATCTATAGGTTTTGAAGACCATTTTATTAGTTTTGACTTTTAAATACACATTCTATTAATTTTGAGTACACATTTAGATTCGCTGATCAAAACCAATCAATTGATTTTTGTATGTAAATCCACGAATTAGACATTACAAATAATCTATTGGGCAGAAAATCAAAAGATGGGAAGATATTTCAATTGATTGAATTTTTTAGTATTGGATATAAATCTATTTAATTTGAAAACCAATCTTTTGATATGTATCTATATATATTTGACTTTATCGTTATATTATTTTTGTCACTACACTAATTTTTTAAAAAATGTATACGTTAAAAAAAAAAATTTCTAATTTAACTTAACATCAAATACTATCAAACTAAGAATAAATTAATAAATCCTCTAAAAAAAATATTTTTTAATTAATTATATGCGATAAATGATAATTCAAGAAAATAAAAGTCATGCACCAAATCACTCTAATTGATATATATATTAGGGGTGAGCATTGGTATGGGTAGTCCAATTACCCGATCAAAACCAAACCAATTCGATTATATCGGTTTTATATCCGACGGGTAATCAGGTATAATTGGGATCAGATCCGAACCAACTCGACCATAATCGGTCCGGATATTGGTTTTGATGTCAAGATACCCAAACCAACCCGATTACCCAGTTAGGTTTATATTAATTTAAAAAATAATAAAATATAATAATATGTATACATTTTTTTATTCCTAATTCAAATTATTATATTTATAGTCACCAAAAAATTTATTATATTTATTAAAATATAAATTTGATAATATATTACTTTTTATTAAATTTTTTATTATTATTTATTATCGACATAAATAATTTTCTCATATTTTTCTATTACCAATCCAACCCAAATTTAATCGGTTCGGTTTGGTTCAAATTCACTCACTAAAAATCTCAAATTCAAACCAACCAAAACCAATTAAAATTTAATCTATTCGGTTCCTGTTTTCCCGCAAATCCAAACCAACCCAATGCGTGCTGACGCAATATATATATATATATAAGATTTAGAGTATATAGTATTGGAAGCAGGTCACCTACTCGAGGCTACTGTTCTGGAGTTTCAGAATGCCAGCGGTAATAGGCATTCAGATTTATAATTAAATATTGGAACGCAGAGGATGTTATCCTGACCTTTTCCTGTGAACTAGCGCGATTGAGGGACCAGTGTGGAATGGCGACGGGATAGGAAGGTACACGTTGCCGCTAGTTATAGTGGGCGGGCATGCCCGAATCCACACTGAGAGAAAAGGGCATGAGCTGGTGTAGAGGAGTCTGGGCGATGACCCGACTACGAAGCGGGGCAAATAGATGGGGCGGGTAATAATTGTTGGCCCTTTGTTGTAATAGGCCTGAGGAGCTTTATTTATTTTCTCTAGTTAATTAGGGGCCTTGGCTTTTTAAGTAGAAATATATGTTATTGAAAATAAATCAATTTTTTTGGTGCAGAAGAAAAATCTCGACTGATGTGGATGAAATGCTATATATAGTTACGAAAAAGGTATTTTTAAAAAAAAATAAAAAGAAAATAATTTTGAAATTAAAAAAAAACTAAAATTATTATTTTTACGCTAATTTTCTTTTAAAAATTAAATACATTATATTCAATTATTATTTTTTATCCAATTTTTTTCTTAAATTTACAAAAATACCTCCAATATCAAATATCTTTCAATTAACTCTATTTTTTTAAAATAAATACAAACATGTCAAATATCATTATCTTTTTATATCGAAAAATAGTAGTTTTTTATATTGAAAATTTTCTTGAATTTACATAAAATACCAATGTTATCAAATATCAAATATTTTTAACTACGATGTACTAAACCAAAATATATAATTGATGAATAGAAACTGGTACAAATTATTATAAGTTAACTACAATTACAATTACAAGAGAATGAGAAAAGGAACACAGAAAAAGAAGGTAAAAGTCTGAATATGAATGGATGGATGAATAGAAACTGGTACAAGAGTTGAGGCTTCTTATCCTCTATAACTAACAAAACTAACATTCAGTTATAAAATATTTAAGGCAGCCACTGTTATATTATATATTGAAGATAAATCCAAAAATAATACAAAATAAATGACACATTAATAGAGAGCATAAACTGAAAATAAAATTATACATTGATACATATCTATTTGGGCTATTTTGAAACAAATAATATAACAATGGAAATCACAAAGTGTTATTAGCATATGATAGCTTTTGCTTAATTGCATGCAGCTAAATTATGACATCTTTTATGCTCATTCTCTTATCAGGAAACACTTGAAAACATGCAACTCCAATCCTAGCAAAGGACACACAAGACACTCTAGAATGTTGTCTTCCATATTCTGCTGTTGTGTGATCCTTCTTTCTCCTTCATCAAATACAGTGAGCAATCTTGAATCCACAATGTCAGTGATTCCTTCATGCATTGCCATTTTGCAGAACTTGTGCAAAGCTTAGAACTTCACTGAACATGCTATCACTTGGCTTCTTTTCGGTGATCATCTTTAGAGTTGATCCGCTGCCTCTGCCGATAAGCAAGCACCCCCCACACATGCAAATTCAAGCAATTTACACCAAATCATTCACTACATTATATATTAAATTCTTCATAGTTAGAGTAATAATAACCACACCCTGAATTACTTGAGCAGAGCTACAAGCAAAGGCCCCAGAGCTTTAAAATTGCATTCACCTATAAATATAATATAATATAAGATATGCAGAAAAGTCACCATTTTTCTTTTTGAATATATTCGAACAACTCAATAGAATTCAGATATACCCTTAGCTTTCATTTGCCACCCTCATGGATTCCATTCTATGCAGGAAACTCCCATTCAGATATACCTAGGAATATTTTACAATTACCCGATCATTTTTATAACTTCCATGTAGCATACTTTGTAAATCCAAATACATTTACTGAAGGATGTACCAAAAAAATAGATGGTGATGGATAAAAGCAAATGGAAGTATCGTCAGACAAAAGCTCAGAAGCGCATCATAACTCTAAAGAGACTGAACTATCACAGTAAAACGCAAATGGTTGGGGCTATATTGGGCATCTACAAGGATATAGTGTAGACAACTTGATTGCCACATTTGAAAAATTCAACAGAACAATTTACTGATAGTTCCTTCAACCTGCTTAAGTAGTATTTCATGTTGTTCCCATTGAGTACAATAGACGCAAATAGATTTATGATCACCATCAGTCACAGAATTTTTTAATTGAAAGCTATGACAATAAAATTTAAAGTTCTAAAGAGGAAACTATATAATAACAGGGATGTGTGTAAACAAGCAGTTGCGAATAACAATGGAATAAACATGACATTCAGCAGGAAACAAAATCAAGCTTAGTTCAAAACAAAAGACAAAATCACTAATATAAATAATCCTATCAACATTAAGATCCCTTACTACTTGCCTACTATTAACTGGTTTTTTCTCAATGCTACAACAATTTTATATATAGGAATAGCAATTGTATTAACACACATTGCAATAGTAAATAACATGTTGTAGAACTTAGATCTACTCAGGAGTCGGGATGATACTGCTATCAATGGTGCCGAGCCAGTTATAGTTTGCAAAAATTAAACTGTTAATTTATTGATTTTGTCTAACTACATATGAAAAGTCAACAAAAGTAGAACTCAGAAATTGACAGAGAAATTGGAGATAAAACGTTTCTAACCTCGGAATTCAACGCTTATATGGCTTCAATTCTTTCACGCTCTGCAGAAAGGAAACCAAAGTAGAACTCAGAAATCGATGTTAATAATTCCGATAAACCAAAGAATGAAATGAAAGAAGAATGAAGTCGAGAGAGACCAAATATGGAACACGAATGCGATGAACGATGAGAGTAGAGGTAGATTATAAACACACAGACGCACAGAAACGCAAAATCAGTGACGGAAGAAGGAACACGAACGCAAATCGAAGGCGAGACGGCAATGAATCTAGCAACGCCAGCAGGGCGCCGGAGCCTCCATTGATTTGGGGGAAAGGCAGAGAGGTTTTCTGCACCTCCTCCAGTGGACCTCCACTATGAACAATCTTACTATCCCGCCATACTTCTATATTGTTTCAGTAATTGACACTGTTCCGACACCCAGCCGGCTCATCACCTTTTCTTCCCTCTATTGGCTTTCCACATTGCTAATCCAAAACCCGTTAGGCGACCCACATCGCAATGCCCCTTTCGGACATTACGCGTTTTATCTCTACGACATTTTCGACAATAAACTCATCGCATCACGACAAAATTTGTACAGGACACCTAACCGTACCTGGCATTCCCAAACTCCGGAATAGTAGCCTGGAGCATGTGAAACATTTCCTATAGTATTTAATTAAATAGAGTTTAGGGAGATACAGTGAAAAGCTTATGATTTTAGTTGATAAAATTTAATAATTTAAATTTTTTTATTTTTATGAATTAAGATTTAAGAATTTTTTTAAGGCGTATAGTATTAATATTTAGGTAATTATAGATCATGATATAAATGAGTGGAAATTAATTATTTCATAAGATTTGTGATTTATTATGTTCGTTGGATGGAAAGTGAAACTAAAATACTGCAACTTTAATAACATTTATTTCCTTTAATACCCTTATATAATTTACGAAATTCCAACATATACCCCTCTCACTCTCACACCTCAAACACTATCTCTTTCTTGTCCAATCACAACCCACCGACCTCAGCCTTCCTGCCTCACCTCACCCAGACGGCACTCCTTGTCACACATCTCGTCGCCGGCGAGCTAAACTCCTATTCCCCGGCGAGCCTTCACGATCTAGAAGAGTTTCACGATTCCTTTGCTTTTGCCGATTGCTCGTCCTCCGAGTCCCAATAGCGCCACCACGAGACGAGCAGTAGCAACGGTTAGTGGTGGTTAACCTTGCTCCTTCCGGCGGCAGTGCTACCTTCGTTCAAGTCTCCGCCATCACTGTCGTCCCACTACCGTCGTTGTTATCTTCTTCGTGAACCCAAAGGGAGAGCTTTTATAAACAACACACTTTTGCTCTCTATTGATGGATCTGGGTTTTTTTAAATAAATGATTAAATTTTTACTTTTGGTTTTTTCAGAGAAGCTTTGTTCCGCTATTGCCTTTGATTCTGCTCCTCTTATTGGCTGTTTATTATTCATGATGAATTTTCACTTTTTGTATAGTTGGAAGGGATGAAGATGATTGAGTTGAATCCAATCATCTTGTGGTGTTGCTAATAATTATTCTATTGAACATCCGCAGATTGCTAATGAAGATGGTTGTGTTGAATCAAATCATCTTGTGGTGTTGCTAATGATTATTGCTAAGATGGTTGTGTACATTCCTTACCAATCAGTAAATTGTACATTTGATATTTTTCCTTGACTGGTTCTACTTCTAACAAATACTTCAGAACATGTATTTTATCAGAACATATATTGTTGCTAAATGCATACACCTCCCTTTTTTGTGGTGATAAATGGCACACATTGATTATTTTTTATGGTTACTTGTTTTTGAATATTTTTATGTCATCTAAATTTGATAGGCATATGTCTTTGTGGTAATAGGTTGATAGTTGCTGAATGATTTAGATTATTTAATAACCAGAGACAGGGCTGTCTTCCTAAACCTTTTCATGCTTACTACCTTCCCATTTGCCAGATGTATATTAATACGTAAATTGCTTACAAGTTGTCGAATTGTTGTAATTTGTGAGTGGGTTTCTTTGAGTGGGTATTCTGGTGGTTAATTAGAAAGGGTATTGGCTATGATTGTTATAGTTTGTGATACTAATTCTTGTTATAATTGTTTGTTTGTTTATGGTTTTTTGAGTTAATTTGCAGGTGGGGTTGGGGGAGCTCAAAGGAAATTGATGGGAGAGAAGGCCAAATAGAAAACTAGATTTCTTCTTTTTTGTTATAAACATAAGGGTGTTTTGGTCATTTTCTTTTCTCAGTCTTCATATCTATTTTAAATCAAACATTTTAAACCAAACACAATACACAAATTTAATTTAATCTCAGTTTTTCAGTCTCAATTTCTCAGTCTTAGTCACTCAGTCTGAGTCTCTCTTCCAAACGCAGTATTAGAGTTTATATTGAAATAGTGAATAGTTTTTAAACAAAACAACTCATTTTTTACTAATCAAAATTTTTTTGCCTATTTCAATTTTTTAATGATTTTCTAAATAAATAAAAAAAAAACTATTTTTAAATTTTTTATTTGACTTAGTATCAACTCCAATTTATTTGTTCAATATTCAATGGGTTGGGTAGCTGATTGGGTATCAAATCCAATATGTTTGTCTAATATTAAATAGATTGAGTATTAACTCCAATCTATTTATTTAATATTCAATAGATTGAGTCTGCAAGAAATGCTAAACCGTAACCCCTATACCCTAAACTTTATATAAAAAAAAAAAAAAAAAAATACTATTTTTCAATGTTTTAGTACATTGAGTATCTAATAGATTGAGTCTCCAAGAAATAAAAAAATTCCAATCTATTTATGTAATATCCAATAGATTGACTTGAAGTTAAATTTCTTCTAGCTCAATTATTTAATAGAACACCAAATGATTGATATATTACCCAATAAATTGGGCCACAAAAATAATCTATAATCAATTGGTAAAAAATTCAATCTATTGAATTTCAATGCAAACTCAATTAAGCTTGGAAATGCATACCTAAAACCAATTTTTTGGTTTTCAAATCTAGCATCAGGTTGGTTCTTAAACACAGAACTAATAGATTGGTATTCAAACCCAATAGATTTATATACAACATAAAACTCAATTTCATCGACGCAGAACGAGAAAATTTTCAGAATACACACTCAATTTGAAACCAATAGATTGATATTCAAAATCAATAGATTTATATACAACATACAACTCAATTTCATCGACGCAGAACGAGAAAATTTTCATAACACACATTCAATTTAAAAACCACGCAACTAATTACAAAAAACATAAAAACCAAACAATTAGGAAAAATAATTATAATTTTATTTTAATTAAATAAATTGGTATGAACAAATTGGGATTAAATTATGAATTTGGTGATAGTTGAATTGTACATATAAGGTTCAAAGTCAAGATAAAATTAAAGAAAAACTTGAAAATAGATTCTGATTGTTCATAAGTGATAAACATTAAATAATAAAAATTTAAATTTAAATTTAAATTCAGAAAATTATAATTATAAAAAGACAAAAGATAAAATATTAAATAAAATTGAAAAGGGGCTATTTTGCAATTCTTAAAAATATAAGAAAAATTTAAAAAACATGTTTTTCACTTGCATCCAAAGTTACATGCTCTCTAGACAATTTGGGTAAGTGAAACTAGTCCAACTACCCCTTGTCGCTCATGTAAGTGTTGGAATTCGAATTTCTTAATTTACTAATCAGTTGCAAAGTTTATATTCGTGACAAATTAATCTTAAATTTCTTGAGCTTGATATATCATGAAAAAGAAAAAGACATTAGGTAAGGTATTTTATTTATTTTTAAGATTTTAGTATAATAAATATATGGAGCCTTCTTTGATGGTGAAAGGATAATCTAGTCCATGATGGACGGAGTAGCTATTCACCACATAAAAAATACGAGACTTTATTGGGAATAAAAATAGTAATAGAAATTAAATATAAGCCACACATTTAGAATATTCTGTTCGGGTATGATAAACATTTCCTAAATACATACATTTTAAAGCTAAATTTGTTGAGTCAAAAGGATTTATCCTTCTTTCATTTTAAAAGTTCAATTTTAGTTTGAGTTGTAAAATACATTAGAGAGAGAGTCTACAATGGACCAAGTTCATGATGGATCGGGTGAAATATTCTTAAATGGGTGGTTGAGATTTTTTTTTTATATTTTATTTTTATTATTCATTATAAATTCTTAACAACTCATTTGAGAATATTCTATTTGGTTCATCATGAATCAAATCCACCTTAGACAAAGCCTACATTAGAATGCCTAAGTTTTAGGGTTTTTTTTTTTTTTTTTTAAGGGAACTGCTTATAAGTTACTAAGATATTAGTTACCATGTTTGCTTAAATCATAGTATTATACCCAAAATAAAATTTAAAAATAATACGAATAATATTCCTCCAAAGCCGGTCTTCAACAAAAATATTATGATCGAATTTAGTTTTTTTAAGAATACTTGTTAAAAGAGAATTATTAAGTGATTAATAATTTTTTTTTTCAATTTTATTCCTCTTCAACATTTGTGCATACTTTTTTCTTTTTTGTCAATATTTGAACAAACTCTATGTAATGTGAATGTAAAAATCATCTTTATTCATGTGTGCATGGCCTATATGCAAAATTTGTTAAAATGTAAAATTTAGTTAGTCAACTATTGACCAAAATTTATTCACCTAGGATTGTTAACAAACCTTGTATTCTTCACAAATGTCCCAAAATTCTAAAATATTAATACCACAAATTGGTCTTGCACAAACTTTAAAATTATTCACTTTCCCAAACATACACTAAATGCTTTTAAGTTTTTAGTGAAATCTGGACAATCTTTGCTTGTTGGTGGACTTGATTTTGACAACATGACCATAATCTTTGCTTGTTGGTTACATGAAATGTTAGGTTCTACATGTCCAATTTTCTTCAACTGTACAACCACCTCTTAAACCTTTTCCATTAAACCCTAATTTGTTTCATCACATTTGAATATGTGGTTCTTGTTTCATATGAAGGTCCGGTTCATGCCTTAGAATTACATAATTCTAAGCAATTAGGGGGGTGAAGTAGATCATAGAAACCAGCTCTAGGTGATGAATTTCGAGACCAACAAATTGAAGTAGCCAGATCCAAATAAATTATGTTGCCTTGAATAAAATTAAAATCTACCAATTTTAGTATTCCATTCGATTCAAAATAATTGTTTATTCTTAAAATTCCACTTTGTCCAAAATAATTTTCCATAGGCAATGGTAGTAAACTTATTTAATGAAGTAGACCCCTAAAAAAAGAATTCTGGAAGTAGCCAAGGAAACATTAATACGCGTATGCTACACAACTTATATTTGTCAAAGTACACTTGATCAATTACTAGTATGTATCCAAAAAAGCACGAGTGCATTGCTGGAAGAGAATAACCTAATTTGTCTCCAGAACCTATAAGATCAGAGAACCAAAATTAACAATCCGTATGTACAGCACATTGCATCTTATCATCTATGTTATGTACAGCATATAGCATCTTTATGCAGAAGTGAAATGAGGAAACCTTAGAAAATAAAACGGATATCCTAATTACCCATTGAACCAACCTCCTGAATTTGGCCCTGAATAGGGATATGGATTGTGAGGTTGGTGTGCAAAACCTGGTATACCTCTCGGCATCCCACTTCCATATTCAGGTTGCAGGACACCATGTTCAAAGCCGGTATTTCTACCAACCATAGGAGGAGGTTCAGATCCAAAAGAATCCAGCCC
>JASCZI010242043.1:3862-18702 GCA_036250425.1 Stylosanthes scabra | reverse complement strand
AGAACACTTGATACATGCCTAAACTCCTTATTCTTACTCAAGCTATCCCACGCAGCTTTCGCAGTTGCATCAAGATTCTTCTTCGCGAAACTCATGAAGTAAACAGTTACCAAAATACTCCTTACTATATCCTCATAGCTCTTTCTTGGCTTCTCAAGTTTGATCCATCTCCTATCCTTGGATGAAAGCACAGATATCTCAGGCTTCACAGAGGAAAGCTCGAACCGCCAAGCCTTGACCAGCATCATAACCTTCTGCAGCCCATTATCCGCCACACCATGGAGGAACAACTCCCTTTTCTTCCCCTGTGGACTCTCCAACCCACTCCATTGAATTGGCAACACAGAAAACGATACAGGGGCATCCCTATCATCTTCAAAATGGTAATTGGAGACAGATAGTGGCTGAAACTCAGCCTCATCATCCGAAGACGCCATTGTCCCTTTCTTTGCAACCAGAAAGCTTAATTACCTAAAACCTAAACCAGAAGAAAACAGAATTCAACTAATTGATTTTAATTTTAACTATGATCTTTCATAATGAGGAACCCTAAAAAAGTGTCAGAATTAGTTGCAACATGCAATAGAAGTTCTAAGAACACAATCAATAGGAAGAAGATAATCAGAAGAAATAAAGAGTGAGTCTCTCACCTCCTGGTTTGATTTTGCGAGAGGAGATAACTTGAGAAAGAACAGCAAATCAGCAAATTCGCGAAACCCTGAATTTTCTTTCCCCTTTACTTTAAGTTGTCAAAAGTTTTGAAATTATTTTTTCTTTTCTGTCAGGGTTTTTATTTAAATAAAATAAATATAAATATAAATATAAATATAAATATCATCATCATTATTATCATCATTATCATTATCATCATCATTATCATTATATTATACTACAACACAAAAAATTCTGGAGCCAAGAATTCTTAATAAATTAAATTAGATTATCTCTTATGTATAATTTTTAGAAACGTAATTCATATTAATTTAAACACAAATCAACATTTATTATTACATTAACTTTGCACATGATTGTCAATTTATTGTTTTATTAACATAAATCAACAACTTTCTTTTCAACGTTATTTTTGAAAAAATATTATGGCGAAATTTGTCAATTATTTAAAAAAAATCATTTATTACGTCAATGACATATTGACGTGCCGCATTGTAGTGTCAAAAGTGCAAAATTTTAATAAAATAATTTATATTAATTATATTAAATGGTTATTTAAGAAAATAATTTATCATACAAATAATTTATATTGTATAATGATTATAAATAAATAGTAGCCAGACATGCTAACATACTTATTCTGGTGTTAGTTTTCATACAATTCTCTTCTAAATATTATTTTGGAAAGTATTATTTATTAAATGAAAAAATTTGTTAAAATTAATAATTAATTTAACGAGATTTGTCAATAATTACATTATTATATAATTATCATTTTTAGTACTTACATTAATTCTTTTTTATATCTTAAACTTTATATATAAAATATTTTAATTTGAGTTTACAAGTATATGTACTAAAGCAATTAACTTTTGTCGATTTTTTATTTTATTGTAATTATTTCGTACAATAATAATATATTCTTCCATTCTCAACAAAGTTTATTTGTAGTACTTCTATTAAAAGTGTTCTTATTTCATGACCATTAGAAAATATTTGGCTTTTATATTGATATATGGGTGATACTTTTATTTACTAGCAAAGTTTTTTTTTTTTTTTTTGTCTAGAGGGAGACTCGAATCCGAAACATCTTACAATAAAGAGGGAACAATGTCATATGAGCTATGACTATATTACCCTTTATAAATTTTTTAATCACTTTTCTCTATAAATCTATTTAAAAAAATAATCGATCACAAGATCTAATTGAAAAGATGATAATAATGCTATTATATTTTTCAGTCTTTTTTTAAAAAAAATTTGGTATTTAGAAAATAATTATGATATAATTAATCTTGATGGTACAAATATGATATTAAATATATAATCAATATAATTCACACAATATTTATTATTACCCTTAAAAAATTATGCCACAAATACATGCAAAAAATCATTTAATTTTAAGATATAAAAAGGCTAATCGTTTCCGTGCATCGCATGCGAAATTTGCATCAAAAACACAAATTCAAAGAAAGTATTTAATTATAATTAAACTTTCAATTATCAAATACAATTTATATCAATGCAAACTATTATGTCTCATATGGAATTTCAATACTAAAATAGCAATATTAAATATTATGCTAACAGTCATTCTGATAATTAAGCAATAAATATTCAAATAATTAATTTCAAAATAATTTTAATAATCATAAATATTATAAGGCACTAAAATATAACCACAAATACAAAGTTTACTCACAAACTCAATTTCAAACGAGAGATTTTACTCCACAGATTTCGGTAGACAAAAAGAATGATTCCTTTGAGAATCTAATAATACAAACATAACAAATAATAATTCTAATGAGTTACTACAAACATTAATTAACATAATGGAAATCAATTGTACCAATAAAAATCCCAAATGGGTATATACACTAGTAAATAGAAGATATAAAATAAAAAAAATTATACATAAATAAAATTATATTTAACATCAAAATAATTTTTTATTTAAAAAAAAATAAATAAATTAGTTGAACTTCATTAGCCAAAATCACTTATTCACATAAAATTATAAAATTATTGTTATGAAAACTTAAATCTTTTACGTTTCCAATAAAAACTTTCTTAATATCTACCGAATGATACTCCTTCATATTTCATAAATACCCCGGGCTCAAGAAAGGAGCGAATACCAATCACACGGGCACATCACACAAGTCTGCATGGCCAAGTAATATTGATGCAAAAGCGAGTGGGGAGGAATATTGGCCCATGGCCTCCCACAGGGACATATTTATTTTATGGATTTGATTTGATTATTAAATAATAACCATTTTAAATAATCTAAATTTATAATTTTTTTTTGGAAAGCTTAGATTTTTTAACTGTTTGTGTACTTATTAATTTTCGCCCATGCCTCCCACGGCCACATATCTATTTTGTGGATTTGATTATTAAATAACAATCATTTCAAATCATTTAAATTTATAATTTTTTTCGAAACCTTAAATTTTTTAACTGTCGTGTACTTATTAATTTCCATGTATTCGCATTTTTTTTTCAACTGTGCTTGTTAACTTTGTATGTGTAGTTTTGTACTCATTAATTTTTATGAAAAAAATAATCTAAATATTTGATAAAATGGGATAAGCAATAAAAAATTAATAATTAAAATTATTTAAATTATAAATTTTAAAATTTTGATCGATCAAATTATAATAATTATATCTAATTTATTTTCCAAATCAATTTAAATTCGACTGCAAATAATTTTGTATCATATAATTAATTTTTGGAAAAATTAGTGTAAAGGATATATTTGTCTTTCTACAAAAAAAAAATTCATCATTTTTTTTAAATATTATATATAGAGTAGTGCTACGGAATCAAGATTAGGGAGTAATTAGGGAGCCAATAAATTTAATTAGAAATTATCATTCAAAATTGACCAAAGTTATCATCTGAAACTAAAAACGTTATCATCCTAAACAGATACAAGTTATCATCCGATCCGAAACATAATAAAACTATCATCCGTAACACCAAACCTAAGCTTTCACCAATATAATTATCATCCTAAACAGATTCAACTTATCATCCAAAACAGAATACAGTTATCATCCGTAACCTCACTGTCGCCACCACCACCACCACCATCACCAACTGCACGACCACCACCACCTCACTACCACCATCACCACAACAACAACAACAACAATAATACTGAAGAAGCGGCGGCGGCGCAGTGGCAATGACACGCGAAAGAGGAAGAGGCGCGGCGGCGCTGGACTTCGCCGACTGCATCGTTTCTGCTCCGCGCCTTCTCTACCTTCAACTTGATCAACGTAGCTCCAGTGATCTTTGCTGCCGCAGGTTCTGAATCGCGTTTCATAAACGCCACTGCAGAGAACCACGTGAACTTTCTGGAGCCACTAGAAGAAGAAGAAGAAGAAGAAGAAGAAGAAGAAGAGGCACGGCAGCGCCGTGAAGAGGAGGCGCGGCGGCAATGACGTCGGCGGCGGCATGGTAGCAGTGGTGGTGGGCAGAAAAGGGCTAGGGTTTTGGTTGCTCATGTGCTCCTATTAACTCCAAATCTTGTGTGTTCCCTAGATTTTCTCTTATATTATTAATATTTCTTAATAATTTCCGTGTGATAGATTTTTTAATAATTAAATCTTCCTAATCATTCTTTACACTAATTTTCTTTTAATTTTTTTATGTTTAGATATTTAATATATTTATATTTTATGTTTTTATTATGTACTCTAACATCCTCCAATCTTGTTTACTGAGCTCAATTTGGTAAAATTGTAAAAAAATCTATTTATTTTGATAAATAAAATATTTATTTTATTTTTAGAAAAAATCCAAAAGTTTTTAAATTTAATTTATATTAATTTTACATTTTAAAATAAATTTAATTTTCATATGGAATTTCCAAAACTAGTTCATTTTTAAATTTATTTTTTAAAAATATATAAAAATACACTAGATAATTGTATAAAATTTTCTACACTCACATCAAAATTAAACTTTTTTAAAATTTAATATGTAATGTTTATAAAGTAATAATTAATTGTATTTTTTATTCCTATTATAAATTAGAATATGATTATGTTGGATGTGCACTAAAATCAACCACTAAAATCAATCACTAATATAAAATGCGCATAAAAATGAGATAAACTATATATGTTTTTATATATAAATACGTCATGGTTGATCTTTGTGACTGAATTTGATGTGCAAAAAATTTTTTTTAGGATAATGCTATAAAAGTGTTTCTAAAAGAATTTTGGTCATACTTCTCAAATTTTTATTTCATTAGAAAAATCAATTCACATAGTTGGTCTTTCTGCAGAGAAGGATTATTATAAAAATTTCAAAAATTCTTAAGGATGACTATCTCTTTGTTAAATGATGATATGAATTAATTTATCTACCTTTTATCGAAATTTAACATGAGTATTGATTTGTCTAATCTTAACCTTAATCTTAATCATATCTTAGTTTTATCTTAATTTTATTTTATCTTATCTTCATTTTAATCTTATCTTAATTTTAATCTTATCTTAATAGTATATAATTGAGAAGCTCAATTGCTAACATGAAAGCTAGAGAATGAATTTAGAAGACTAAATGCTTAGGTGTCATCGTTAGAATTTTTTTTAATTATTTTTAATTGACATAATTAAAAATAATTAAATTTTAAAATATAAGATACGGTTGTTAAAGTAATTTTAAAATAATTTATTTTAGTTAAATTATAAAATTTTATATTTATATAGTTGGTGAGGGATTTTAGATAAATTTTTGTATGTTTATTTTTAAAGTAATTGTATTTAAAATTTTAAATTTCAAATCTTAATTTTATCTTATCTTAATCTTAATCTTATCACAATTAATCGTATAATTTCAATTAGAAGTGCTCATTAAAATTTCTATTTTTATATTATTTTAATTGTAATATTTCAGAATTATAAACATGCACTTTAATAAATTTAAAATTCAATTGCTTGTACTCATTAAAATTTCTATTTTTTTTAATTAGTTTAGGCTTTTTTCTACCTTTAACGTATTTAGAATTGGACTCTTATCTTTTTATTTTTATGAAACACCTTCACTTCTGCTTTAAGCGTTATTATTAGTTATTTTCTTTTTTTTTCTTTTAATTTCATTTTTCTTTTTCTATAAAGTCGGTACTATATAATATCATGAATATTAATAGGATGTCCCAATATAAGGTTAATAAATAAATTGTGGCATGACTATTATTTTATTTATTGTCCGCTTCGTTAAAACAATTGTATCTATCAAGAAATGCAACTTACAATAAAAATAAATAAAATCTCGTTAATAAATTTACAATTCAATTAGAAGAAAGTCTGTTAATGAATTTAAAATACAATTGAAAGTGCTTTATCGGAATTTCTATTTTTAATTATTTTTAATTTGTGATATTTTAAAATTGTAAATATGCACACTAATAATTTTAAAATCCAATTGGAAGTGCTTATTAGAATTTCTACTTTTAATTATTTTTAATCTTGATATTTTACTAATAATAATTCTAGGTGAACAAGTGGTTTTAGCAACCAAGTGATTAACCAAGTAAATTCATCCATGCGCCTCTTTCCCTTATTATAACAACTAGTTTTCCTTTCCACCCATTTCAGTTTTCCGTTTTTCTTTCATTCTCTCTTTTCTCAGCTTTGTTCTTCTTCTCCTTCTCAAACGTTCTCTACAACCTTTTCGATTTCATCTTTGTGATTCAAATCATGATTTCTTCTTCTTGATTTCAACATTTTCTGCAACGTTCTTCTCTGCCTCTGCGTCGTTCTCTGCATTCCTCTGCGTTGTTCTCTGCGTTTTTACGTGAGGTACGCTCGATTTTGAATTCTGCAACGTTCTTAGATTTGATATTCGTTTTCGTCTTGTTCTTCTATTGTTAGATTTCCGTTTTCATTCTTGTTGTTAAATTTCGATTTGATTTGACTGATCTTATTTTCGTGGTTTTCTTCTTCATTTTCCGTTGGTTGATTTGATCTCTAAATTTTGCGATTTACGTTGTTGTAGAATGGAAGCTTCTTCAGATCCATCAGTGGAATTGGAATCGGATCCTTCATGTGAATCAGAGAATACATGATAGGTTTTGCATCTTTTTCGAATTTAGTGTTGCTTAGTTTTGTTGTTCTTAGATTATTGCTTTCTACTACGTTTCTGTGTTGCATTTATTTCGATGGATTTTAGTTTGGCTTTAAGAGTAGGATGTATTTCGGTGGAGTTTTCCATGTTAGTTTGGTTGTGAATATATTTCGGTGGAGTTTAGCTATTATGTGTGTGCATTTTGGCTTTATATTTCAATGCATTATGTGAGATTTTCATTTAACATGTTGTTTTTGTTTTCTTATTATTTCGGTGGATTATAGGTTTATTTTTGTGTACATTTTGTGTTGGCTTTGTTGCTATTAGATTTGGTTGATTTCTGGTTGTATTATTTGAGATTTGCATCTCTTCCTTATTATTTCGGTGAGTTCTATGTTATTTTTTGTGTACATTTTGTGTTGGCTTTGTTGTTATTTGTAATATATTTGTGTATTATTTTGAAGTTTTACAATAATAGCAGCAGCAACAACAACAAAAAACAACAACAACAATATAAAATAAAGAAAAAGAAGAACAAGAAGAAGAACAACAAAAATATAACAATGTAAGAAGAAGAAGAAGAAGAAGAAGAAGAAGAAGAAGAAGAAGAAGAAGATGAAGATGATGATGATGATGATTTTATTTGTGTACATTATTGTATTTTATTTCGGTGCAGTATAACTTTATTTTTGTGTACATTATTGTTTTATATTTCGGTGCAAAATACCTTTATTTGTGTACATTATTATTTTTTTTATTTCGGTGCAGTTTTGAGTTTTACATGATTTCCTTAGTTTTGAGTTTTGCAACAACAACAGCAGCAACACCACCACCACCACCACCAACAACAATAATAATAATAGCAATATAAAACAAATAAAATGATGAAAAAGAAGAAAAACAACAACAATAATGATAGCAATGTAAAACATAAAAAAGAAGAAGAAGATGGAGTACATTTAAGTACATTTGAGTGGTAAATTTCAATATTGTAATTCCTTATTATTTCGGTAAACTTTAGTATTATATTTGTGTACATTTTAACTTTTTATTTCAGTGCAGTCTGTGAGATATTGATTTAACGTGTTGCTGTGGTTTTCTTATTATTTCGGTGCACTTTAGTAAGAAGAAGACGACGACGACGAAGAAAGATGAGTAGGAAGAAAACGACGACAACGATGGAGGAGGAGGAAGAAGAAGAAGACGACGACGGAAGAGGAAGAAGACGACGAAGGCACTTGTGCTGTGATTGGAAAGAGCGAGTGTGCACGCACTTTGGGGTGAGAGTGGTGGTGTTATTGATAATTTACTTGGTTAACCACTTGGTTGGTAAAATCACTTGTTCAAATAGCATGATTGTTTTACTAAATCAATTTTAATGTGAATTTAACATTTAAAATTAACTTAAATAATATACATAAGCTTATCTTAGCCGAATTAAGAAAGAGAGAGCAAGGGAAGGAGAACAAGAGAGAGATAAAGATATATATAGTAAGAGAGGGAAAGAGACGAGGAAGAGATAGGGAAAGAGAGAACGAGAGAAAGAGGGAGAGGGAAAGACAGGAAGGGTAAAAGAAAGAAAGGGAAAGAGGGAGGGAGAGGGAAATAAAGGAAGGGTAAGAGAAAGAAAGGGAGAGAGGGAGGAAGAGAGATAGGGAGGGATATAGGGAAAGAGAGAGTGATAGAAAAAGAAGAAGAGAGAAATAGAAAAAGATGGAGAGAGAGATAGGGAAAGAGATTGGGAAAAAGAGAGGCAAAGGGAGATAGATATAAGGAAAGAGAGAAATGGAGAAAGAGAGAATGAGATAGGGAGAAAATGAAGAGGGAGATAAGGAAAAAGCAGAGAGATATGAAGAGAGGGAGAGAAGGAAAGAGCGATATTGAAAGAGAGAGGGAGAGAAAAAATAGAGAAAGAGAGAGGGAGTGAGAGATACAGAAAGAGTGAGAGAGAATGAGAGAGGGAGGGAGATGGAGAGAGAGCGAGGGTGAGAGAAAGACATGAAGAAAAGGAGAAAGAGGAGGAAGAGAACGAGGAAAGGAATGGGGGAGAGAGAGAGGGAGAGATAGGAAGAGAGAGAGAGATAGGGAAAGAGAGAAAGGGAGATGAAGAGAGAGGTAAAGAGTAGGGGAGAGAGACATAACGAAATAGAAAGAGAGAGAGGAATAAAGAGACAGAAGGAAAGGGAGGGAGAGAAAGAGAGAACGAGGGTGAGAGAAAAAATGAGAGAGAGGGGCGGAAGGGAGTGAGGGAGAGATAGAAAGAGAGATGAAGAAAGAGAGAGATAGAAAGAGGGGAAAATAAAAATAGAGAGAGTGAGGGAGAGAAGGGAGAGAGATATGGAAAGAGAGGGAGGAAGACGAAGAGAGAGATATAGGAAAAGAGAGAGAGGGAGGGAGCGGGGAGAGGGGGTGAAAGAGCTAAGGAAATAGAGAGAGAGAATGAGAAGGAGAGGGAGCGAGTGATCATGTCTTTTGTATTTTGGCTCATTGGTGGAAACTTCCAGTTTATGGATAAAGTTGTGGTAAGTTTTTACCAATGTACCAACGTGAGACGTCTTCGATAGTCATGTATCTCATAATATTGATTTAACTTTGCTGGTTTGGACAAATTCAATGCATTATTATTTGATTGCACTTACTTATTAGTAAATAACTTATTTCTTATTGCATATCACTATATCTAATTTACTATATTAAATAAATTAGAATACAAAGTCACTGTATCGGACGGATTAAATACTAGTAAAATAGAAAGCTAAAACTCATATGACAAATTAAATTTGTCAATTATTAAAGTATGCAACTAAATAACCTTTCAAAATTGATTTAGAATATTTGGATGTATTTGATATACATTTTCATTTTAAGTGTTTTCTATTTTTAGAATTTTGAATGTAATAAAAAATAAAATTTTATTATTTTCATTGTTTTTTTTTTATATCAGATCAACAAATTTCAACTCATTTATTTACAAAAGAATTTTTAAATTATTAATCCAATAATTTCAGTATCTCCTTCTAAATGAAAAATATATTTGCTCAAGACGGATTATTGGAGTGCTTAAAGCTAGAAGAGCTAGCTTGAGAGCTCAAGAAATTACATTTGATATGATAGAAGTGCTCAATTATTTAGTGTGCATATAGAAATGGTTGAAACATGATCATTTCTTCAAAAAAATATATCAATAGTTTTCAATTTATTTATGATGTAAATGAATTCGTAACATTAGAACTGGAGAATTTACAATATTGTTTATTTTTTTAACTTGGTAATAATTCATATTTTCTACATATATTAGATTGTATATCTTTGAAGAGAAACTAAATGCAAAAGTAAGAATTAATGATTATTTAATTTGTACGTAATTAAAAATATAAATTCTCAAATTGGAATATATAAAATTAATAAGATATATAAGCACAAATAAATTGAAAAAGTGAAGAATAAAAGGAATATGAAAAACAATTCAGCAGAGTGTGGCTGCACTATTGAAAGGAAAGGAAGATGAGAAGAGTGACTTCTCGAAGAAATTTAGAAAGTTAATAGAAATAAGAAGAGATTTCTCATTTTCAAAATGCCCAAAACAATTTTTTTTTCACGATATCTCCAACTAGATAAATCGAAAATTAATATGTCGCAGATATCGATTCTATTTAAGAGTCTATTGCTAGCCAATTAATTATTATATGTACAAGACAGAATTTTTCTGACATTTACTAAGCTAAGAGGAGTCAAGGCTTGTGTTATAAATAGTCCCAAAAAAATAATTGCTAAGGGGACAAGGGCCAAACAATTTAAAAGAGGGATCCTAGTCTTTTATATATAGGAAAAAAGACGTATCTCGGGAACTGAGAGCCCGAGATAAGATAAAAATTTCGATTATCGCGCCTTTCGGGACTGCAGAGCCCGAGATAAGATCACAGTCTATATAAGGAGGCTGAACCCGAGACCTCTCTCATTTTCACTCCTCCATTCTCCTTATTTTCCATTCTCCTTATTTTCCATTCTAGGCACTCCTTATTTTCCATTATAGTTTCATGTTAAGGCTTTAGGTTGTTATTTAATTTAATAGTGTTATCTAATTAGGGTAGGCTTCTGTAGAGGCAATCTCGGATAGATCAGATGACATTGGGACAGGTAAGTTTTGAGTAACGTTTTGCACTCTATTTTTATGTCTTGTTTGATTCCATGAAGCATGGTTTGACGTCATTGCTTTCGCAGTTTCGCTGGACTCCATATGATACCCCTGAGCTGCAGGCCCTTATACCGGACTGGATGAGGTCACAAGTCGAGATCTATACTTGGAGGTCAGCAGTGCTAGTGGTGTCCTTCAACTTCATGCACATGCATCACATTGACCGGGGGATTAGGCAGTACGGTGGGGAGCAGCCAATCCCCCGGTCACCTGTGGATGTGACAAGTTACATGTCGAACACAGGCAGAGGCGAAGATGTATGGTGGCCAGATAGACTCAGTACGTGGTACACGGGTGGCGGCATAGGAGGTCCCCAGAGGTGCTCGTGACGGTGCATTTTGGAGGGGATCCACACGGCACCCAGCAGTACTACAAGTGGTATGCGCGCGTTGCCAGACAAGGGAGGTTCTTGTCTCACGCAGGGGATCTGGCCAACCCACAATGGAATTTGGCTCCTCCCGATATACCGCATGCGGCCATGCACTCGAGAGACGACCTGGTCATGCCTGATGATGCCCCAGCTCCTCGCAAGCGACAAGTGCGAGAGACTAGGCCCAGGCAGGCAGGACCTATGAGGGGCAAGTTGAGCCTCCGTGACCAGCGCAAGAGGGCGAGGATGATGGAGGTGGGTGCTATTGCGCATGTTGCCAAGGAGCGGGCGGAGGAGCAGCAGGAGTATGACAGGCAGGATGAGCCTGGTGATGATGTTCAGTATGGGGAGTCGGGCCCTGATGACTACGGTGCGCATGATCAACCCGGATTTGGCATTCACGAGCAACATGACTTTCAGCCCACCCAGGATCCAACCATATCCCCATCTGGTATAATTATGTTCTCCCCTGTAGCTGCCCGAGCATATCCGTCTCCGTACCATGCAGGGACATCCTCCCATCCTGAGTATGGGTCCGACCATCCATCCTCATTCATGCCACAGACTCAAGAGCACACCGGATTGGATGAGTTGTTATATCAGAAGTCGACCTGCCCTCCAGCCGAGTTCTCCAGCATTGTATCGACATATCGCATGACTCGGGCTCAGCATGATGGGCAAGGTGCATCATCATCCCATGCCCCACCTCCGCCCCCCTCATCAAATGTCCAGCATGGCCCATGGGTTCCTACATATTCCTCCCCTCTAGCGATGGGGTTTTCAGTGTTTGATTCGAGTCGCATTGGATCCGAGTACGCAACGCCGTCCTCGTATCACGTACCATCATCATATCATAGTCAGTCATTCCATGGGCATAGTGCACCACTTCCATCCATGACGCAGTCACAGCAGAGCTCCGTGGATCTTTCCCAGTCAGTAGAAGCTCCTCAAGCACCACAGCCACACCGACCTACTAGGGCAGTCAGACCTCCCCGGTGTGGAACCGGAGGTCACATGCAGCCATGTGGAGGCCAGCATTAAACTTAGGGTTGTGGCATTTGTATCCTCATTATGTATTTTCTCATTGTATTTATCTTTATATATTCGAACTATATTGCCTAACATTCCATCACAAACTAGCACAACGGAAAAATTAGATATTTTTTATTTAAATAAAAAAAATCCAAAAAAGACAAATAATCTCTAACTTCTTATTCTTGCAACAAATAAATCTCTGAAAATATTTAATTACAAAAACTTTCTTGACGTTTACATAAGAAGATATATAGGTCCATCAATCTATTTGTCTCTCTAAAATAGTTAAATCAAACGAAAGTTGATGTTGTGGCTATCATAGTATCTATTTGTTCATTATAATACCAAGTAGAAAGGGAGTGAAAATATTACGGAACATTTAGGCCCTCCACCTCCTTATATAAGCTGTTAATTTCGTTTTGTAGTTATCTTGTTGGCATAAAAATTGAAATTATTAATAAAGTATCTTATTTACAATGTGAAAACTATTTTAAACGCATTTCATTTATACTATTTTAAAATCAGGAACAACGCCTTGCCAGTTTCTGCGTGGAAAAGATTAGATGCAAAGATGTTCGTCATTAATTTCCACTTCCAGAAGGTAAATTAGTCAAATAAATTTCATGATCCTTGATCTGGCCCAAAAATCTTCGACTCAAAAAATACAAATCAAGTTATAACTTAGTCTAATTCAATTCTAATTAATTAAATATGTGCAAAATAGACACTAAGATAAGACTGAAACAAATGTATTTAACCTTGTCAATTAAGTAACCACATCCTGATATTTTGGAAAGATAATCCTATTACATTCACAAACTGCACAGTCAAACAGTGACTACCATCTATACCATTTATAAATAACCCTAACGCTAGTTAGGTCAGATATGTTCTAAGTTCTTTATTCACTTAGTATTTATTATTGAATACCCTACCGACTTGAGTGTCGGAGTAGCCTTGTAGGTCCAACCCCGCTGTTTCTCAAGCTGACTGAGATGATTCTTCCTTTTTGAAGCCCATGATCTTGACCATGGAAGAGTTTTATTCCGACAACCAGCCTAAAACATTGGCGCCCACTGTAGAGCCGATTAAAATAATTTATGTCCCACTAAAGTGATATCTGCATCTCTACCATTTACATATTCAAAAACTGCTTACTACTCAATTATATTTTATTCATTCCTTATTTACAATATTACAATATATTTATAAATAATTTGATTAGTATGAAAAAAGAACATTAATGTGTTCCTATTTAATGATTTTGACGAAATTACTATCCTCTATTGGCCAACACTCTGAAGAGGAAATACATCTCTTTCATCATGTGAGGAGTTGATGTGGCACCGTTAGATTAGGGACGCGTTGCTTTATTCGGGATGCGGAAAGGATCATGCCTGCAACGTAGCAGGTGCAGCAGGGCCTTTGTCCGCAAGGTTTAGTTTAATATGGGGTTATAATTAATTTGAGTTTATGATGATCAGGAGAATTGGGCTTTATTGAAAAAGTGGGCCTATGTTTTTTATGACATATGATTTTAGTGAGATTGATTTTTAAGTTGGGTGAGAGGATAATTTTTTAATTCTTATTTCGTTTTGGACTCTTGCATGCATTATGCTTCTATTGTCTTTATCAGAATATGTGCCCAGTATGAAATACAAAGTTTTGAAGTTAAGAATAAGTCAGAAAAAAAAAAACATCAAGAATAAGTCAAGTCAGATTCTATTTAGATCATGTAAGTCTATGGCAACACTGTTATTTAATTTCATGCATTCTATGTTAATGTTATGTATAGGTCATTTGTGGTACAAACGTAGGTTATAACTAATTACTCTAAAACCTTATATAGCTAAGTATATTGATGATTATTAATTTGTAGAAATAGAAGTTCTTACCGCTAGCCTAGAAAGGAATGCTTAAGGCATGTTAGGATGATACTAAGGAATCTATACAGTGACAGGGTCGGTCACGAAGGAGAAAAAAACTTTCAGGATTGGGAAGTGAGCTTTCTTACCACTTTCATATAACCATAGCATGGGAAAATGGAAATGGAGGAAAATGGGGATCGCGTCCGGTTTTGTACTATACATATTCACTTAAATTCTTAAGGATTGTAATGGAATTTTTTATGAAATAAAAATTATAAATGATTTAAGTTGTTATGTATTAATTCCACCTTAATCCCATTATTGATGGCATTCGGCTTTTATTGATGTATTGCTTATGGTTGGGCTTGGCAAAGATATAACATATAAATGAATGTAATTGGCCAACATATGCATTAATGAATGTATGTTTATGATGAGGTTAGTAAGAAGGAAGATATATTCCGACACCAGTAATAAGATGCATGAAAAATATGTTTGTTGTGTCGAATATGAGTTTATATTTCATAAGAAAACGGTAACATAGTCAGGATGGCAGTGTTGTTTCTAAAGATGAATGCAATATTTTAACTAAATATTTTAACTG
>JASCZI010242042.1:26760-47672 GCA_036250425.1 Stylosanthes scabra | reverse complement strand
GGTGGAAATTATATAATAGGACAGGTTTAAACTCCTTGTTATATATATATATATATATATATATATATATATATATATATAAAATAAAAGATAGTTATATTTTTATCGAATAAAAAAAATAATACATATGAGTTAGGTTCAATTTAGACAATTATAAAAAAAAAGTAGGATTTTCATAAGATTTAAAGATGTAAATATCAAATAAATTTAGAGAAAGATACTAAGAAAGAAGAAGATTAAGAAAGATAATATTTTTAAAATTCAATGTTGATTCCGATATCGAAGGCAAAAATCATTCAAAGAAAATGTAGTTTCGAGAAGTATTTGCGCAGGAGAGAGTCATGGATAGCTTTTTCGTAGTACCCGTAAGATTATGTAGAAACCATCTATCAAAATCATAAGAATTCAATTTATATTCCATCATTCGAAATCGATTGTTAGTTTCATAGATAAAACCATTATGGAGAGTTTGATATACACATCCTTTCAGTTTATAGAATATTAGGTGTCTCCCCAAACTCTAAAATTCATGCAGAGTACTCTCATGTCTTCTTGGGCATTGACGGCACATCCACCTCAGTAATATGAGAGAATCATCATTGCATAAAAACTATTAGATCAGACCGAAATTATCTTAAAATCAGTTTTCATGGTCGGAGATGAAATAAATTTATCGGCAAAATAATCTTCTAATAAACCTACTCAAACAAGCATTCACTCCTTCTTTAATATTTTTTCTTAGAGATATTCAACTGAAGAGTTACATATCACTGATTGTTGTGTATTCTAAATGAGTATGAAAAACTCTAATAAAGCACAGAGGAAACTTTATTAGGACACAAGAAAAAACTTTAACAAAACACTAAAAAAATTCTATTAAAATACAAAATAAAATCCTAACAAACAAAAGAAAAAATCCTAATAAAACACGAGAAAAAATTTTCCCTTATTATATTTTTAAGCATTTTAATACAAGTTATTCCTTATTCATTTTGTTTACATGATATCTTTTTCCTCGTAATGCTTTGTTTTAAATTTCATTTTATTACTTGGAACAACCAAATATTATTGTAAATCCTTTTCCTTGAAAGAAACCCATAAATAACTAAAATATTTTTATTTTTATTGTGAACCCTGAGACAAATAGTACCAATTGAAAATTATAGGAGCATGAAGAATCTTCAAGGAAACCCCACTGCAATAAATGCCCACGAGTGAGTAATAAATAATAATTTGGAAAGTGTATTTTATTGTATATGGTAATCTACGTGTTCTATATAGATTATAGTATAGGAAATGTAATTTAATAATCTTAATTGATGATTTTGATATATATATTATAATAATTTATAATTAAAATTAATGACTAAGATGATTGAATTGCTATTAACTATGATATACCTAAAATGCATCTAATAATTTGATAGGCAAACACTGAGCTACTGACCTATATGACTACTAAGACCATTTATATGAATAATAAGTCCCTATTGCCAGGTTTACCACTGGATTGGGAAAATGACAAAACAAAAAATAAAATAGAAAAATAAAAAATTGATTGAATGAAAAAGAAATTTTCTTTTGCCTTTTTTTTTTAAAAAAAAAAAGAAAAATAGAGAAAAGGTTGATAGTGCCTTTCACCAACCTCACATGTAAATAGAGTGAGGGACACCCCACCAACTGAGCAAGTCAATGGTCCTGATCAAAGGATGGCCCGTCCTTAGATTTAAGATCAGTCATACATAAACATAACCCATCACACCCACCGTACAACATTAACTATTACAATCAAATTACTGCACAGTAGTCCATAATTTTTTTTTATTAACTCAGATTTAAAGTCGAGAATTCTTATAATAATATAAAAAAATGTCATATAACTTACAACTCATCCATTCATATTAAAGAAATTATATTTTTATTTATTTTGTGGAATCATAACTATTTTTTTTTCTCGATAAAATAATTTTATTCATGTTACGAAACCAATATTAGAAAGCCAATTAGGGAACCAATGAATAAGTGAGTATCCAAAATTAAAAAAGTTATCATCTATATAATATAAAAATTATCATCCATAACTCCTCATTGACTCCTATTGACTTTTATGTGTAGGTTCCCTATATTTTTTCTATTCAAATATAAGTTTTTCACGTTAGTTTTTTTTTATATTCAAAACTTGAATTTTAAAGATAAAAAATATATCACTTGTTACTAATAGTAATGAAACATGCTGATGAGCTGTAGTTTATATGGCAATATCTCATTATAATTTTAGATACTAGACATTTATATCGAAATGTTTTAACGTTTTAATTGCATTATTTTAATTTTTTAGATTAAAAAAATAACTAAATTGGTTCCTACCCTCCCTTTTATAAAAAAATCCAAATTAAACCACACAAGCAATGCAATTATCAACATGAATCATGCATGCATTGTCAATTTTTTTTTTTAAAAGGCAAGAAAATGATAAAACCTTTGAGTGAAGAAAGTAGGAGAAGAACCCTTGCAATTATTGGCTATTTTAATATTAGAGTACGAGTGTTTGTGCTTATTTAAAAATTTTGCATTGAATGTAATTTTAACAAATAAAAGACTTAAAAATAAGAAGCAACATGGTACCACTAAACCAAGCTAATTTTTCTTATAAATTAGTTTTTTAAATATATTATATAATGGATATATTATATATTCTAATTAATATATATAATTTAAAACATTTCATTGAATATTATTTTTATCTTTATTTTCTTATTATTTTTATTTTATATTTGTCCTTTCTAAAATTAACAATTTTTTAATTGTGCAAGAATATAAAATAAATATTAAATTACAATTTTTAAATATCTATTTTAATAATTTTGTACAATTAAAAAATAGTTAATTTAAGAAAGAATGAATATAAAATATAAATAATAAATAAATATAACAAGGATGACATCGCTATATAATATAAAAATAAATAAATAGAAATAATAATATCGTTATATAATGTATATATATATATAAACATAATATATATAACAAGAATGAGTTTGATCTAATAATGGTAGCCAAATTGCTTCAAATGAAGTTAGGGATTAATTTGGTATTTTTTAATTTATTTTAAAAAATAAAAATAGTACAATTAAAAATTAGGGGAATTTTAATGCAAACACTAGAATGAGGAGGAAGAAATGCAACGTTAATCAAAGCAGCGCTAACGCTTCTTCTAGCATCATGAAGTTAATAAGAGGTTTGACCAAAATTTAGCTCACATTTCAAGTACAATTATTTAATAACTGTCAAATTTTAGGTAAACAGCAACTGTATCAATGCTCAAGAAGGTCAGGTATGCAAAATTCCTTGACTAAATAAAAAACAATTAAATGGATCTACAGGAGCAAAATATTTAGTGACAAAAATATTTTCTGAAGATATAATGACAGATACATAATATAGTAGCATAAGGTTCCTTAGTTCCTTTCAAAACTAAACTTTGTTGAACAATGTATTTCTCTTTACAGTTTAATAGCAAAATTGGATCATTAAATACAAAAAGAAAGTAAAAGTAATAAATGAAATTACAAAATATAAAGTCATAATGGATCCTATAATTAAATTTCAAAGTGATTCTTAAAATTAGTCATGTGTATTAAAATAGTATATCTAAAAAATTAAGAAAAATTAACAAGTGTGTTTTGGAATATTTTATTAAGAAAAATTAAGAAAAAATTTACAAATTTTAAGTTTCAACTTTTAACAATACTGTGATAAATACAAAAAAAAAATGTAATAGGAAAATTTTAATAAGATATGATGAAAAATTAAAAACAAAAAAATAAGGTAAATTTTAATATATAGTTATCAAATGATACAAATATGCTATATTTATTGATCAATTTGATACATCTTTTCATCTCTATACACTTTTACATTTACAAAGAAATAACATCTAAGCAAGTGGGTGTGATCTTTGTGATGGTCAAACGGGGGTTACAAAATCAAAACGTGATAAAGAAGAGAAGGAAGAGTGAGTGTGGAGGAGGAATCTTTAATTTGGGAGCGTTAAGCACGAAGCATCACTGTGAATAATTGAATATGATGCGTTTATTATTAGCTGCAGGGTTGACCCTTCTCTTCATGTTTATCATTGTCTTTTTCACATTTTTTATTTTCTGCTGCTACTACAACTCTATTAATAATTAGTAATAAATTACTATATCAGTACGTAGCAGTACTATATATTTAAAATTCATTAATTAATTGTATTTGACTCTTATCATATCATATATCTCTCTCACACTAACCTAAACTAAAAAAATATAATTTTTTGGGATACATTATATTATTGTTGTTTAATAATAACTTATTTACAGTAAGGGTAATAAAATAATTTTAATTCATGAATTAAATTTAGTTATTAATATATTATACATAAGTAGATCTTAATCATTTATAGGAATTAGCTAAAAAAGTGCCCTACAATAAGCATCGGTTAGGTGAATCAAATTAGAAGTATATAGTAGTAGTCCAATAAATACAAAACCTAATTAATTACAAGTCAAAACCCAGTTGCCATTGAAGTTTAATTTGTATCATCCCGAGAAGACAAAGTATCATGTGCTAAGCCTAAGTGCAGTGAGCGAGGAATCAAATCTTCATGTTTATTTGACTCTTCTAGTGATGATTATTAGAACAAAAACTTATTAAATGTTTAGGGTTAATTTAATTATTGGATGAAATAATTAAAGTGTTTGGAACAAAACTAGAGCTCAACTTAATTATTGGATATAATGTATATTTTTTAAAAGGAGATTATCTGGTAAAACTTAAAATTCTTTACACAAATAACATATTAAATTAATAAATGGAAAAAAAAGTACTATCCACTATATTAACCCGATTCAAACTAGATAAGTTAAATACAAAAATTTAATAAATTATAGATATTGATAGTTTAAACTTTGAAGAATGAGTTCATTTCACTACAATAAAAACAGTACTTAGCGGCGGTTCAATATGGAATTGCCAATGTATATCGATTTCGCGACGGTTTGAGTACTAACCACCGCCAAAACCAATTTTTCCTTGTCGTTTGGTGGCGGTTTTGATGATAACCGCCGCGAAACCAAAAAATCTACAATCGATTAGCGGCGGTTTTTGTATTAACCATCGCCAAATGCAACTTCTTTAAAAACTTGAACAACAAACCTTTATTTAGATGTCATTTGCAACATCATATATAAATACACACATTAATAATATCTTTTAAACATTTAATTGCTTATAGGCTGTTAATTAAATCTTAAATTTTAAAAGTTAAAAGTGCTCGCTAAAATATGATTTAAAAAATTCAGATTCATAAACTAATCTTTTCAATAAATGTTATAATTAAAATATCTTGAAATTTATAATATAGAACAAGACGTCGACATAAGTATAAAACAAATAAAAACGTACATCTATCATGAATTTTAATGCATTAAATGAATTTCAATATTCATAAATTAGACTAAAAAATAAAATAAATTAATCCATATACTATAGGATAAAAGTCTAATCCTTATCCAATTATTCGAGTCTGCGAACATGACCACCCAAATACGTCAAATGAGATCATGTATCGAAACTAGAATAGAACAGGTCTATCATTACATTCATCATCTACTAGTTGTGTTCGGAAGTGTCATATTCACCTGGTGAAAAAAACTCCGTGATGATCTAGCATTGTCACGTTTCAGACGATCTGGTATGTCATGTCTATACCATGATTTTTTATTAAGATCAAAGTTTCTATGTGCAACGTTGGAGTCATCTGTCACATGTCGTCTATGCACAACAACACTTTCTTTTTCTTGAGAATGAGTGGTCTCGAAATGCCTAATAGCATAAGTTCCAAGGGAGGTATTCTCCCGTAAATTGCCACGTCTTTCAATTATTACTCCACTCAGATTATCTTTCGGTGACCCTAAAAATTACATCATTTTGGTTGAGATACTAATCGTTACTATTTATAGCATAATAATGTGTGATAAAATGTTCCTTTTCAGGTTAAAACTTTCCTTCGATACCAACCCAAATAAGTGTCATACACCTTATCATCTAATTAAAACATAAAACCCAAAAAAGACTTACCCGTGTTCTGATGCCAAAGAACATAAAACCAACAAGTTTGGGCTCTTCAATATTTATTTCTTCTTTAGATGCAATATCAAGCTCCACAAGCTGGTTATTTCTAAAACGCGTCTACATGTTAAACATATATTTCAAGACCCATTAGCGGGAGAAAATTAATGACCAAAAAAGCAAGGAATTGATATAAATGAGTGTATCTACCTTTAATTCAGGGAGTCCAGAGGTCTTTTCATACGGCAATGTAACAAATCGATACCCAAACTTCTCCTTATATTTTGATCCCCATTCATGTAGTTCCTACATTTCTTAAATATAAAGTTAAGCAATAAGTTCATAAATCAAGATACCTAGCTGAAAAATTTGACAATTAATCAAAGATTTCTAAGATGCTATAGCTTGGACAAAACTTGCACAGTTGTTTCATTTGCATCTTCTAAATATTGGTCAAAATAGTCCCTAGATGATAAAGCCTCAACCCAACACGATACATCAAGCTCATCCAAAAATATGTCCTGAGGAACAGTGATTGCATGGTCTAACAATTTGAAAGGAGAAACGGAAACCATGTCAGAAGCAAATTTTTTGCTTGCACAGCATTGCAAATAATCATCGTAATTCATTTGTCCTGTTACTGATATCAAAATGTACTATTAAAAAGCCTTAACAAGAAAAGCAGGGGAAAAAACCGCATGGGATATATATCATGGTAAGGATCTGTCATTAATATGTATATGAAATAAATAATGGAAGTAACCAAGTACCAACAAAATAGACAATGCATAAATTTTAACAGCCGTTAAATTTCACCATATTTTATTAAAAAAATTATATAAAGACAAAAGAGTAACATGGATAACGAATTCCTAGTTATCTTTTTCTCTTGCCAATTGTAAAATTTCAATGTCACCTCCGCGCGACAAGTTTAACCCCGGCTCTGGAGTAAAACCAACATTAGCAAGTTCATTGTCTTCTCCCATGTCAAATAAGTCTCGTGGTTTCACGTGAACAACTACACTCCACTCTTCGTCAACCACATCATCTACATAATAAATGAATTGAGCTTCAGATGTTAATATGTATGGTTCATCATCTTCCTTTTCACCAGTGTGTATTAAGCGGGAGAAGTTAACACAGGTGAGCCCTAAATGGTCTTTCTTTAAGGCCTCGAGTGGTTACTGGCTAGGCCATCTATACCCTTTTGTTGAAATTTGTTTGCTCTTGCTCTGTTGCATAACATGTTCTTATTACAACCATGTAAAATAATACTTTCCCCTAGACATGTTCTTTTTGTTTCTATCCCTGCAGTTCCTTTCAATGTTATTTAAATGAAGCACAGACACATCTAGTAGTGTAGATTTTTTCTAATATCTAATAGTAATGCATTTACGATTAAATTACTTGATGATTTCATTATATTGCATTAGGGTTGGAAGGATGCCTAGAAAATCTCATTACAAGTTACCAACTACAGCCGATGCCGTTGCTGATGCCCAAACCGGGGGAAATTCAGTATGTATTCTACATTGGTGTATCCTCTTTATCTCACTAATTTTGTAGTTAAATTTTTTTCTTTTTCCTATGAATTTAATTTATTGTTGAGGTTGCAACAATGGAAAGGAGGGTTGAATCGTCAAGTGTGAATCCACGGAATGTTTCTAACAAACTTGTCGTTACTGATGCCCAAACCGGGGGAAATTCAGTATGTGTACCATTAATGTATCCTCTTTATCTCACTAATTTTGTAAGTAAATTTTGTTTCTGCTAAGAATTTAATTTGTTGTTGAGGTTGCAACAATGGAAAGGAGGCCTGCATCGGCAAGTGTGCAACCACGGAATGTTTCTAACAACCCTCTCTCAACGTCGAGGGTTCGAAATCACTGGCTAGGCGAATAGAAAAAGAGGTATTAAACACTCTATCAGCCCTATGCATAAAAAATATTTCCAAATGTAATCAAGTATGCTTTGTTTGGTTTTTTCCATTTTTATCTCAGAGTGATTGTGATGATTACATGTGTGAGTTGTAGTTGCTAAGTGACTATTTGGGCTTTGATTTGCGGCACATGATACGTTACCTCACAGTAGATTTTTTTTGTGAAATTAAATGTTCATACAAGAAATAAGACACGAGAGGCACTTCAGTAGAGGAGAGATGTGGACTATGCTACATAGGAGAAAGGATGGGTCCTACATCCATGACGATGCACGAGCCATTTGTGTAAGTATTGTTTTTCGCCAATTTAACATGCATGCTTGTTCATAATCAATAGGTGATTTCGTAGTTTATTGATTTTGTATGACAGTAGTCTAATTTGTTTTTGAGGCAAAAATGTTGGATGCTTGTAGGAAGCAATTGCTGACATAGATAGTCAGGATGAATCCACAAATTAAAGGAGCTTTATTAGAATGATTCACTTGCACAAGTTCTTGGGAAAGAACATTCGGGGTCCTGGACCATCTCCTACCAAACTATATGGTAGTACATCATATCGGTCAAGTTATGAGGAACAAATAGAAGAGTATCAGAAGGAGATCGTCGAATTAAAGGCAGCGAAAGAGAAGAAGAAGAGACAGACGATGGAGAATCTTCTGAGATTCCTTAGGCAGCGGCGAGGAGATGACTTACCACCTGAAATTGCTTCAGAGATGAATGCTTTAGGTAGTGGAACGGTTGTCTCGCATATCGGGCCCTCTTCTAACAATCCTGATACATTTTAAGGCAGGTTACTAGACTCCAAGGAAGGTGAATTTGATTTAAAATTTGATCGCGCCAGCTAAATTGTTGAATCTGAATTCCCCAATGTGCTGAAAAATAGACTGAACATCAAGCTAGTCAAGTTTCCGGGTTAAAAGTTCATGAGCTCAACCAATTTAACTAGGTTGAACCAAGATGTATAATAATAAAATAATTTAATAATTTATTTAACTATATATATGTTGTATTTATTTAATTATATTTGTTAAATTATAAATAAATAAACAAAAATATAACAACCCTCTTCTTGTAAATGAAAAAATACAGAAAAACTCAACATTCAAATTTTAAAATCATAAAATCAGATTGGTGCTAATAAAAAATTAACTATTCTCTTAAGCATGTGAAAAAAAGAATGAAGAAAAAAGTTATCACATATCAAAATAAAGCAATTCTATACAAATATTGCATTTTCAAAATTCAAGGAATATTGTAGTTTCATATGTATGCAGTTAACCTGTAAACAATGTAAAACAACGATTAATAACATTGAATTTAATATACCAAAAGCCAATAGAAGTGATGGAGAAACAATATTTAAATAGAATGAAGAAAGCAATGCTTGCAAGTTGCAACACTATAAAAACATATTAGAGAAACATATCATAACTCTAAAATGATCAAATGAACAGCACTAAGCAAGAGAGGGGTGTACATAGTCATGGTTTTTTAAAAACCAAACCTTGTGTATAATAAACCATAACTTGAGTTTAGGTAGTTAAACCATATTGTGTTCATGAAATTGAATATCCTATTCCTATTATTCCTTACTATTCCTATAGCATGGACAAAACTTGTATAGTTGTTTCATTTTCATCTTCCAAATATTGGTCAAAAAAGTCCCTAGATGATAAAGCCTCAAATCAACACGATACATCAAGCTCATTAAAAAAATATGTCCCGAGCAACAGTGATTGCATGGTCTAACAATTTGAAAGGAGAAGCGGAAATCGTGTCAGAAGCAAATTTTTTGCTTGCACAGTATTGCAAATAGTCCACGTAATTCATTTGTCCTGTTACTGATATCAAAATGTACTATTAAAAAGTCTTAACAAGAAAAGAGGGGAAAAAACCGCATGGGAAATATATCATGGCAAAGATCTGTCATTAATATGTATAGGAAAGAAATAATGGAAGTAACCAAGTGCCAACAAAATAGACAATGCATAAATTTTAACAAACCTTAAATTTCATCATATGTCATTAAAAAAATTATATAAAGACAAAAGAGTAACATGGATAACGAATTCCTAGTTATCTTCTTCCCTTGCCAATTGTAAATTTTCAATGTCACCTCCGCGCGACAAGTTCAACCCCGGCTCTGGAGTGAAACCAACATTAGCAAGTTCATTGTCTTCTCCCATGTCAAATAAGTCTCGTGGTTTCACGTGAACAACTATACTTCACTCTTCGTCAACCACATCATCTACATAGTAAAATAATTAAGTTTCAGATGCTAATATGTATGGTTCATCATCTTCTTTTTTACCAGAGTGTATTAAGCGGGATAAGTTAACACTGATGAGCCCCAAATGGTATTTTTTTAAGTCCTCGAGTGATTACTGGCTAGGCCATCTATACCTTTTTGCTGAAATTTGTTTGCTTTTGCTCTGTTGCATAACATGTTCTTATTACAGTCATGTAAAATAATACTTTCTCCTAGACATGTTCTTTTCATTTCTATGCATGCAGTTCCTTTCAATGTTATTTAAAAATGAAGCACACGCACAGTCATTAGTGTAGATTTTTTCTAATATCTAACACTAATGCATTTACGATTAAAATTACTTGATAATTTCATTATATTGCATTAGGGTTGGAAAGATGCCTAGAAAACCTCGTTATAAGTTACCAACTACAGCCAATGCCGTTGCTGATGCCCAAACCTGGGGAAATTCAGTATATGTTCTACATTGGTGTATCCTCTTTATCTCAATAATTTTGTAGTTAATTTTTTTTCTTTTTACTAATAATTTAATTTATTGTTTAGGTTGCAACAATGGAAAGGAGGGCTGAATCGTCAAGTGTGCATTCACGGAATGTTTCTGGCAAATTTATCGTTACTGATGCCCAAACCGGGGGAAATTCAGTATGTGTTCCATTAGTGTATCCTCTTTATCTCACTAATTTTGTAAGTAAATCTTTTGTTTCTGCTAAGAATTTAATTTGTTGTTGAGGTTGCAACAATGGAAATGAGGCCTGCATCGGCAAGTGTGAAACCACGGAATGTTTCTGACAACCCTCTATCAACCGGTGGCGGTCCTCAACAAGCTGTCCGTAACGTCCGACAATTTCGTCCACCACGCAGTGAAACTAGATCGACTAAATCATCTGGCGTTGTTGTCCCGTAAGTACCCGCAGCCTGTGAATATTCTAAGTCTCACGCTGATTTGAGCGTTACAGATGCAGAGGATGAAGACTACAATCCAGAAGCTGATGTGGATGAATCGTTGGAGGAACATTTGAATAACTTATCTGAAAGAGAGGATGTTAGAAGACGCGGCAAAGAAACACGCCGCAAGAACATGGATTCATGGAAAGTACACGTCATAGGTAACTATTTTACTATCCAATATTTAATTCTTTAATTTTTTAATTGTCATTCATTTCACTCCGCTTTTAAACACTGATGATAAGACTTAGATGAGTTTTTTTTATGTTGCAAAATTTTTAGTAAATGGGGTGGAAATACCCGAGGATATAACTTCAAATCAGGTTTTCTCACTACCTGCTGGTCGTCAAGTTGTGCTCCCATTTGACGCGCTATTATAAAAAATTGCTGAAATGGACGTTTTATTAAGTACAGTTCTGGGCAGTATGGACTATGACTTTTCTCTTTTTCTCATTGGTGTGAGGAGCTGGAACCAAATGACCATCTACAAGGAATACGAATACAATCGACAGATCAAGGTATTTCTAAATAGTTGTGTAAGTTGAAGGTGTTGTTACATGTTACTAATGACCTATTACCCCTTGTTGCAACGTTTCTTTTATTTTGAGGATGACACAAAAGAATCCAAAAAGCAAGCTATCTTGACTAGGTTGGGAAAATTTTGGAGGGATACAAGGGGAACTTGTTCCACAAGTTCTACGATAATTCAAAGAGTTTAGCTGAAAATGTTGAGCATCGATGCCTAGAAGGTATTGAAAAAGATGACTGGCAAGCCTTCCTCGAGTATCATTTGGAAGAAGACATGCTAGTAATATCTATGACTGAGTTGAGGATTTTTTATATTTCATTGTAGAAATTTTGGAGTAGAATCTGTTTAGCTATTTTTTCTCTAATTAGTTTGTTGTTAAAGAATTGTATTTAACTTTATTCCATGGTTTATATACGTTAGAAAAATAGGATAAATGCAGAAAGAATGCTGAAAACCATGCAAAACAGTTGTACACTCATGTTGGGGGTTCGAAATCACTGGCCAGGCGAACAGAAAAAGAGGTACTAAACACTCTATCAGCCCTATGCATAAAAAATATTTCCAAATGTACTCAAGTATACTTTGTTTCATATTTTTTCATTTCTATCTGAGAGTGACTGTGATGATTACATGTGTGAGTTATAGTTGCTAAGTGACTATTTGGACTTTGATTTGAGGCACATGGTACGTTACCTCACAGTAAACTTTTATTGTGAAATTAAATGTTCATACAGGAGATAAGACACGGGAGGCACTTTAGTAGAGGAGAGATGTGGACTATGGTACATAGGAGAAAGGATGGGTCCTACATCCATGATGATGCACGAGCATTGGTATAAGTATTGTATTTCGCTAATTTATCATGCACGCTTATTCATAATCAATAGGTGATTTCGTAGTTTATTGATTTTGTATGACAGTAATCTAATTTGTTATTGAGACAAAAATTTTGGATGCTTGTAGGAAGCAATTGCTGACATAGAGAGTCGGTATGAATCCACAAAATAAAGGAGGTTTCTCAAAATGATTCACTTGCACAAGTTCTTGGGAGAGAACATTTGGGACGAGTTCACAGTGTAGGTCCTGGACCATGTCCTACCAAACCATTTGGTAGTACATCATAACAGTCAAGTTATGGGGGACAAATAGAAGAGTATCAGAAGGAGATCGTTGAATTAAAGGCAGCGGAAGAGAAGAAGAAGAGACAGACGATGGAGAATCTTTTGAGGTTTCTTACGCAGCAGCGAGGAGATGACTTGTCATATGAAATTACTTCAGAGATGAATATTTTAGGTAGTGGACCGGCTGCCTCGCATCCCAGACCTTCTTCTGACAATCTTGACACATTTTAAGGTAGGTTACCAGACTCCAAGAAAGATGAATTTGATCTAAAATTTGATCGCACCAACTAAATTGTTGAATCTGAATTCCCCAATATTCTGAAAATTAGACTGAACATCAAACTAGTCAAGTTTTCGGGTCAAAAGTTCATAAGCTCAACCAATTTAACTAGGTTGAACCAAGATGTGTAATAATAAAATAATTTAATAATTTATTTAACTATATATATGTTGTATTTATTTAATTATATTTGTTAAATTATAAATAAGTAAACAAAAATATAAGAACCCTCTTGTCAATGAAAAAATACAGAAAAACTCAACATTCAAATTTCAAAATCATAAAATCAGATTGGTGCTAATAAAAAATCTACTATTCACTTAAACATGTGAAAAAAAATGAGGAAAAAATTTATCACATCAAAATAAAGCAATTCTATATAAATATTGCATTTTCAAAATGCAATGAACATTGTAGTTTGATATGTATGCAATTAACCTATAAAAAAATGTAAAACAACAATCAATAACATTGAATTTAGTATGCCAAAAGCCAATAGAAGTGATGGAGAAACAATATTTACATAGAATGGAGAAAGCAATGCTTGCAAGTTGCAACACTATAGAAACATATTAGAGAGAAACATATCATAACTTTAAAATGATCAAATGAACAGCACCAAGTGAGAGAGCGGTGTACATAGTGATGGTTTTTTAAAAACCAAACCTCATGTATAATAAACCAGAAATTGAGTTTAGGTAGTTAAACCATATTGGGTTCATGAAATTAAATATCCTATTCCTATTATTCGTTACTATTCTTATAGCATGGACAAAACCTGCATAGTTGTTTCATTTGTATCTTTCAAATATTGGTCAAAACAGTCCCTAGATGATAAAGCCTCAACCCAGCACGATACATCAAGCTCGTTAAAAAATATGTCCCGAGCAACAGTGATTGCATGGTCTAACAATTTGAAAGGGGAAGTGGAAACCATGTCAGAAGCAAATTTTTATCTTGCACAGCATTGCAAATAGTCCTCGTAATTCATTTGTCCTATTACTGATATCAAAATTTACTATTAAAAAGTCTTAACAAGAAAAGCAGAGGAAAAAAACCGCATGGGATATATATCATAGCAAGGATCTGTCATTAATATGTATAGGAAATATATAATGGAAGTAACCAAGTGCCAACAAAATAGACAATGCATAAATTTTAACAACCCTTAAATTTCACCATATTTTATTTAAAAAAATTACATAAAGACAAAAGAGTAACATAGATAACGAATTCCTAGTTATCTTTTTCCCTTGCCAATTGTAAAATTTCAACGTCACCTCCGCGGGGCAAGTTTAACCCCGGCTCTGGAGTGAAACCAATATTAGCAAGTTCATTGTCTTCTCCTATGTCAAATAAGTCTCGTGGTTTCACGTGAACAACTACACTCCACTCTTCGTCAACCACGTCATCTACATAGTAAATGAATTGAGCTTAAGATGCTAATATGTATGGTTCATCATCTTCCTTTTCACCAGAGTGTATGAAAAGCGGGAGAAGTTAACACTGGTGAGTCCCAAATGGTATTTTTTTAAGGCCTCGAGTGGTTACTGGCTAGGCCATCTATACCCTTTTGCTGAAATTTGTTTGCTCTTCCTCTATTGCATAACATGTTCTTATTGCAGCCATGTAAAATAATACTTTCCTCTAGACATGTTCTTTTCGTTTCTATCTCTGCAGTTCCTTTCAATGTTATTTAAATGAAGCACACGCACAACCAGTAGTGTAGATTTTTTCTAATATCTAACACTAATGCATTTACGATTAAATTACTTGATGATTTTATTATATTGCATTAGGGTTGGAAAGATGCCTAGAAAACCTCGTTATAAGTTACCAACTACAATCGATGCCGTTGCTAATGCCCAAACTGAGGGAAATTCAGTATATGTTCTACATTGGTGTATTCTCCATATCTAACTAATTTTGTAGTTAAATTTTTTTCATGTTGCTAAGAATTTAATTCATTGTTGAGGTTGCAACAATGGAAAGGAGGGTTGAATCGTCAAGTGTGCATCCATGGAATGTTTGTGACAAACTTGTCGTTACTAATGCCCAAACCGGGGGAAATTCAGTATGTATACCATTAGTGTATCCTCTTTGTCTCACTAATTTTGTAAGTAAATTTTTGTTTCTGCTAAGAATTTAATATGTTGGTGAGGTTGCAACAATGGAAAGGAGGCCTGCATCAGCAAGTGTTCAATCGCAGAATGTTTCTGACAACCCTCTCTCAACCGGTGGCGGTCCTCAACAAGCTGTCTGTAACGTCCGACAATTTTGTCCACCACGCAGTGAAGCTAGATCGGCTAAATCATCCCGCGTTGTTGTCCCGTAAGTACCCGCAGCCTGTGAATATTCTAGGTCTCGTGCTGATTTGGGCGATACAGATTCAGAGGATAAAGACTACAATCAAGAGGCTGATGTGGACGAATCGTTGGAGGAACATTTGAATAAATTATCTGAAAGAGAGGATGTTGGAAGACGCGACAAAAAAAGCACGCCGCAAGAACATGGATTCATGGAAAGTCCACGTCATAGGTATCTATTTTACTATCCAATATTTAATTCTTTAATTTTTTAATTGTCATTCATTTCACTCCGCTTTTAAACACTGATGATAAGACTTAGATGAGTTTTTTTTATGTTGCAAAATTTTCAGTAAATGGGGTGGAAATACCTGAGGATATAACTTCAAATCAGGTTTTCTCACTACCTGCTGGTCGCCAAGTTGTGCTCCCATTTGACGCGCTATTACGAAAAATTGTTGAAATGGATGGTTTATTAAGTACACTTCTGGGCAGTATGGACTATGACTTTTCTCTTTTTCTCATTGGTGTGAGGAGCTGGAAGCAAATGACCGTCTACAAGGAATGCGAATACAATCGAAAGATCAAGGTATTTCTAAATAGTTGTGTAAGTTTAAGGTGTTGTTACATGTTACTAATGACTTATTACCCCTTGTTGCAGCGTTTCTTTTACTTTCAGGATGACACAAAAGAATCCAAAAAGCAATCTATCTTGACTAGGTTGGGAAGTTTTTGGAGGGATACATGGGGAACTTGTTCCACAAGTTCTACGATGATTCAAAGAGTTTGGCTGAAAATGTTGAGCATCGATGCCCAGAAGGTATTGACAAAGATGACTAGCAAGCCTTCCTCGAGTATCGTTTGGATGAAGACACACTGGTAATATCTATGACTGAGTTGAGGATTCTTTATGTTTTATTTTAGAAATATATTAGTAGAATCTGTGTAGCTATTTTTTCTCTAATTAGTTTGTTGTTAAAGAATTGTATTTAACTTTATTCCATGGTTTATATACATTTGAAAAATAGGAGAAATGCATAAAGAATAGTGAAAACCGTGCAAAACAGTTGTATGTACACTCACGTTGGGGGTTTGAAATCACTGGCCAGGAGAACAGAAAAAGAGGTACTAAATACTTTATTAGCCCGAGCTTTAATTGTGATGATTACATGTGTGAGTTGTAGTTGCTAAATGACTATTTGGGCTTTGATTTGAGGCACATGCTATGTATCCTCACAGTAATCTTTTTTTTGTGAAATTAAATCTTCATACATGAGATAAGACGCGAGAGGCACTTTAGTAGAGGAGAGATATGGACTATGGTACATAGGAGAAAGGATGTGTCCTACATCCATGATGATGCACGAGCCATTAGTGTATGTATTGTATTTCTCCAATTTAACATGCATGCTTGTTCATAATCAATAGGTGGTTTTGTAGTTTATTGATTTTGTATGACAGTAGTCTAATTTGTTATTGAGGTAAAAATGTTGGATGCTTGTAGGAATCAATTGCTGACATAGAAAGTCGGGATGAATCCACAAATTAAAGGAACTTTCTCAGAATGATTCACTTACACAAGTTCTTGGGAGAGAACATTCGGGACGAGTTCGCGGTGTAGGTCCTGGACCATGTCCTACCAAACTATTTGGTAGTACATCATATCGGTCAAGTTATGAGGGACAAATATAATAGAAGAGTATCAGACGGAGATCGTTGACTTAAAGACAGCAGAAGAGAAAAAAAAGAGACAAACAATGGAGAATCTTTTGAGATTCCTTATGCAGCGGCGAGGAGATGACTTGCCACCTGAAATTGCTTCAAGATGAATGCTTTAGGTAGTAGACCAGCTGCCTCACATACCAAGCGCTCTTCTGACAATCCTAACCTTCTGTTACCCCATCAGATTGTACAGATTGAAACAATACATATGAACAGATTGGATTTCACAATCCCAAAGTACTTGTTTGATTTTATTTTATATTTTGTGACTAGATGTTAATTTTACTTTATTGTAGTGCATTTATGGATTATTCTACTGGTATATATTTTATGTTAACTTAATTTAAATATATTTATCATTTTTAATGGTGTTACTTTTAAATTCTTACGATATAGTCAATAATCTGTAAAATTCATATTTTAAAATATAGAAGACAAAAAAAATTATTAATAAGTAGTTATTTCAACAAAAGGAAAAAACAAAAAATAAATTAAAAAAAAAAACATAGCGAAGGTTTAGCGGAGGTTCTTGAAACCGCCACCAATCAAATGCATTCATTGTATGGTAACTAATACCGCAGCGGTTACAAAACCGCCGCTAAATCGAAAGTGTTGAAATACGATTATGTAAACAGCGACGGTATCTGAACCGCCGCAAAATGACATTCATATTGCTGCAGTTATATCGGCGGTTACGGGCAAAATAGTTACCGGCGCACGTAAAGGCGGCGGATTAGCGAACCTCCGCTAAACAGGGTTCCCAACCGCCGCTAAGTATCGTGTGTGCTGAAGTGTTTGTTGAGTGTTAATAATCTTTTTTTTCGAAATAAAAAATAAAATTGTTGAGAGACAATAGAAGTTAATAAAAAAGATATTGTAATGTTTTCTTATTTTCCATCTTTTAATTTAATTACTGCTATAATAAACGTCTAGTATTAAATGTAATAAGTGTATAATTATAAATGTTAAATTAAATAAAGTAATTTTAAATTATTACGTTCTTAAGATTATCAAATATTTGTATTTGAAAGATTTTAATATAATTGGTGATTAAATAAAAAACTATGGTAAGCCACTAAGACATTAATTATTAGGGGTGGAAACGGGTCGAATCTGCCAGGTCGATCCACCAAAAAAAGCAGACCGAGCAAGAATTTTAAACCCGTCAAGCGCACACCGCCAAATGGCGGGTTTTGGTAGGACGGGCCGGCCTACCGGGTCAAGATGTTTGTTTTTTCTTTTTATGTAAGAAATATTTATGCATATTAGGAGAATATATACATACATATGAATATTAAAATTTATAGCTTTTATTTTTTATTTATTTTATATTCTTATATACATTATATTATATAGTTATTTAAATATTAAATTGATATTTCTATTTTTTTTATATTTTAAAATAATTAGATAATGTATATTATAACGAATAATTTTATTAGCATTTATAATTAAAAAAAATTAAAAAATTAGAATATTTTTATTTGTATTTGAATTTTGAATAAATTATTATTTATTAGATTCTTTTTAATGAATTTAATTATTTTTAAAAAAAACTTTGAACGGGCTAATAATGCGCCAAGGGCTCGCCAATCCGCTTTAGGGTGGGCTAGCATTTTGAACCTACGACATTTTGCCGGCGCGCCCCGTTTTTTGTCGGACTTTGGTGGGACGAGCTACTCGCTTTGCCACGCTATTAATTATTGAAAATTTACACCCAAAAAAACTTATATTACATACAGATTAAATAAAAATATATGTATTTTATAATATAAACACAATTTGAATTCACATAAAGTGAGCGTAAATTAGGGCATGACTTTTTCACCATCCTTTACAAAGCTGAAAGCTCCATTAAATGACTAACTTGATCATGATTACGAAATAACGTAAAATTAATAACTTGATTCACCACCTTCTTTGATGTAAGCCTAGTCGCCATTGGTTGTCAATTCTCAATGTGGTGATTATAACCAGTTTCCATAGAAAAATCATGGAGATGGGCCAAAATAAAAATGATTAATGAATTAGTGACAAGATCAATTACACTAAAGCTGCTATTTTTGACCTATTTACAGTGATGTCATTATCCTTGTCTAGTCATTTTATATTTTTTACTTGGAAATATATGATTGAGATCTTATATATATAAATATAAACATATTTTTTATTTTTATAAGTATTTTTCAACTCCATAAATTAATAATTAATTTACGACATGAGTTTTATTTAATGATTTATTATTATATTGGCTAATAATTGAAGTGTTGACTTGTTTATTTTTTTACATACAAAATAATTTTTTTTATATTTATTTAAATAAACAAGTGAGCTGGACAGTACAATCAAATTCAACCATTCAAGTTGGTAAACCCTAATAATAATAATAATAATAAATTACCTCACTATTTATGATAGGGAAGGATATATATCTGAGAATGATTGTGTTGGAATGGGCACAAAAGTGGTAAGGATCAAAATCATAACTCAATCGTTGTTGGGTCTCACCACCCTGTGCCTTATATCACTAATTTAACTTTTCATATATCCTCTTCGTGAAATCCAAAAGAGGTGCCACAACTTCTAAGCACTTCCTTATCTTTCTATCTAGGGTTTGATTTGAAAGCCCTTTTTTTCCCCTTAGCGTGAAATTTACAATTTAAAAGGTGATTTAATTTAATTTCTATGAAGATTTTGAATATAAACATATAATAATGATGTTAGTTTATTAGGGTTATTAAATTAAACTAGTTAAGGAGGTAAGTACTTGGATTAAAAACAATACTTGTTAGAGATTGATGTGAAAGTTTTGGACCAAGGGAAAAAAGAAAAGCAAAAACCAGTAGACATAGGATTCTTGAGCCACAAACTTTGCCCTCAACCTGTTTTTGGAATTTAGTGGGGCATATCAAATTTGATGGTTTACCCTATGGTACCAAATGTCTCATCTCTATACCAAAATTCAAGGCAAGAGGTTTCTCCTAATATGTTAAGGATCTATTGCCATAGAGTGGTGGCAAGAGTATACTTGTTTTGTTCTAATTTGCCAATTCTTCTTCTATAGCCTTTCTAGCCTCTTCTAGCCATACCTTAATTATTTATTTGAGAGGAAATCACCAATATTAAACATCAAGTTTTCAAAAATTAATAAAAATACCTCAATAATAATTTTTTTTAATTATTTTAAAAAGTAACAAAAATTATGAAATTAGAATATTTTTGTCACAAGACTAAAGTGCATTTTATTATGCTTTTAAATAATGGGAGAATATTTTTATCATTAACAAAATTTATAATTATTTTTGTCAGTTAAATTTTAGGAATAATATTGATGGTTTATACTTTATTTTATTTTAGATACTATTTTTTTTAAAGAGAAAATGATCTTTCACCATTAGAAAAATTCTATTCGTAATTGGCATAAAAGGTCTTTATAATTGGTATAAATAGCCTTTGACACATTAGTATGTTATTATTTATGAAGACCACTTACATTAATTATTTAAATGGTTTGAGATTTGGTTAGGAATTTTCAAACTATTGTTAATTTATCTTTTGAACAAACAATCAAAAGACAAAAATGACATTTATTTTATTTTATTTATTTAATTTATTTATTTGTCCCTTCCAAACAAGAGCCAGCATATTCACAATGATATGATATATTTTTTTTTGGGTGTTTCAAAATGA
>JASCZI010242042.1:10398-22742 GCA_036250425.1 Stylosanthes scabra | reverse complement strand
ACCATTTCTGCTTAGATAGGTCTCTTGTCCCCTCATCTAGACCCTTCAATGTGACTGGACCTAACACCCCAGCATTCCATTGCTCAAAGTGTGTACCAACATTCTGGTATTGATCAAATAAAATTGGTTAAGATTAAAAAAAAAAAAAATCAAACACTACTAAAACTGAAAGGTAACAGGAAAATTATATTTTAGCTGAGAAAAAAACTAACCGGGAGACCAACGGCGACACTAAGTAAAGAAATCTTGTTGTTTCCAGCCATTAGCTTAACATTGTCACTAAATGTCAATTTAGGATTATCCAATCCACCATACGCGGTTCCTGCATTCACAAGAGATTGATAAGAAAAAAAGAATGATGTTTGCTACAGATACTAATCAAGAGAAGCACACTAATTACTAATTATGACTCACCTGCAAGTTGGCCATTAATGAAAACATGCAGAACATGCCCTGCTGACATTGCTGTAAGAACAGGAGATTGACCATTCTTTAAGAAACCTTCACTAGGGCTAATGTTGACACTGAAAAAGGGATATTGAAACCCATTTAGATTGGAGAGAAGATAGAAATACAGAACATCATGCTATCTTTAATTAAGTCCAATGTGTTGAAAGATACTTACTCTGTCATATACCACAAATAATCTGAAGAGTCCTTGGTTACATAAACCTGCTCCAAAAGTGAATTTGCGGTAAAGCGATCATTTGGACCCGACGACTCAGGTTCTTCATTAAATGACAGCCAGCCAAATCTACCGATTACCGGAGTCATCTTCCGCTGGAAACTTGGGGCACTAACCTGCATTAAAATGATACAATGTAAGTAATGAACCAAAAAATCAGAGCAAAGAAAATATAAAGAATTTCTGCACAATAACACTATATAATCTTTTAGAGTTCTTTAAACCATGTTCAGTGGGTTTTCCACTATTAAGAAAAAAGTATGCATGGAAATTTTGTGTTACCTTTGCAGTGTTGAAAACTTCAGTCTCGCAGTCAGGAAGAATACTGATAGACCAAGCTGGTACATCATATACCCCGTTTCCGAATCTAACTTTCGCAGAAGATCCGGTGTTATAATTTGCAAGGAATGCAGCACATGAAGTTGCTGCCTTGTAGACATGTGCCTAAGGTTACAACACAGAACAAATCAAATCGAAGCGAATAAAAATTTCAATGCAAAGGTTGTTCTGTTTTTTGTTCTTCAGAAACTTGGTTTAGGGACTCCTACCTCAATGTTTTTAGCAATGAGTGTCACTGTTGGATCCACAGCCACCAAAGAAGGCTCACATTTTTTTATTGCTTTATGCAAATCACTCAAATGTGTCCATTTTGGTTCATTTGGTAGTCCTGATTGGAAAAAAGTTGAACAAGGTTAGTTTCAGATAATAATGTGAAAATACCTCTATCTTAATATGAACATCACTGTAATTAGAAGGTTGCTTATATTTTTAATCATCTAAAAGCAAATGGTTGTGATTTCCATCAAAAGCTTCCTTTATGAATCTTGTGTGTGTTTTAATCTTACAACATACAACAATTTCAATCTTAGCACATACCATATTCATCTAGGGGAGCATCGTAGTCATAGCTTGTGGCAACGAAACGGCCGGCCGTGTTACCGAAATTAGTTCCTCCATGATACTGGACAGAGAAATAAGAAACATGAGACACAAAATCACACACTTATAGTCTACAACAAGAACTAGGATAGATCATAAACAATGCATTGGAGCAACATACCATATAGTAATTAACAAACGAGCCGCGATTCTGAATGAATCTGGCAACTGAGAATGCTATGTCTTCTGCTGGTCTAAGAGGGGTTGCCCCACCAAAAGCAGTGTACCTACAAAAATGGCAGAATTGAATGAATAGAAGATCCAAGCAACAAAACTAGAGGACCCCAGATGAAAAATCCTCAAAAAGGTAGCATTTTTATGAGATATACCAGCCAGTCCAATTCTCAGTCCACATCTTGGGCTTGTAGTTCTTGTTGGGAGTGAAGCCTTCACAGTAGAAGGCATTGCAGGTGTCAATCTACAGCCACCAGATCAAAGACAAAGAAACATGCAAATGAGTTGAATCAATTTTGTCTCTGAAATTGAAAACACAATCAAGATAGAGTCCCCTCATGAAAAAGTTGAATTGGAACCAAATCTTGGTAATAGATAAACCCTAAATAAAAAAATCCAGACAAAAGGACCTAACAGTAACAGAACATAAAAAGATTGTCTCCAATAAAATGATACACGTGGTTCCAAAGCAACAACCTTAACCCAACCAAAGTAAAGCATAAACACTGTTAAAATGAAGACCCCACCACCAGAAAGAAAACAGTAAATAATTTTATTTGTGTGTGTTTTTGATGAGGGATAGTGAGTAGCTTACAACAGGATCAGGAGCATCTTGTTGCTTGCACATAACCCAGGGAACACCAGTGTCAAGAGCCACAGCCATGGATGCAGCCCATTTTGTGTAAGCTCTTCCAGGAGCACCAATTTCCCATTCCACTGGTCCATACTCATTCTCTACCTGTCATTTTCAATTATTCCAATTTTCTTATTAATTAATTGATTGAAATTAGCTAACCACCACCAATCACAATTATTCTTATCTTATTTAAATTAAATATTTTAAAAATGAAGATTATTAACCTGAGACATGATTATTGGACCTCCCTGGGTCTGAAACAACCCCTCTGACTTCATCAAGCTTACAATCTTCTGAGTGAATTTTTGCATTGCAGCCTATACATACAATACAAATCACCATAAATATTACTAATTAATACTTTTTGAATTTTGATGAATTAATTAATAATGAGTAAAATTGACAGGTCCCAACCTTGAAAGGTCCATTGTCTGTTCTGAATTCAATCCCCGGAACATATTTTAGCCAAACAGGGAATCCCCTGAATAATAATAATAATAAATAAATAAATAAATATAAAAACAGAGAAGAAAAACAGAACATGTGAGATTTCTTTTTTTTTTTTTGGGTGGTGAAAATCATTACCCAAAGTTCCATTCAGCACAAACATAAGGACCAACACGAAGATGAACATATAGGCCAGCTTGTTGAACCAGCTTCACAAACTTCACCAAGTCATACCTATCTTGAAAATAATACTGAAAATAAAAAGAAATAAAAAAATTAGTCTTTCTACCAAAAATATCAACAAGTATGGAATTCTAGATTTTCTGGTCATAGAAATTCTTATATGACATAATACTGCTTATTGCATTACATTTCCAGGAGAAGGCTCATGTCCATTCCAGAAGACGTAGGTTTGAATGACATCAAGGCCTCCATCTTTGGCCTTTTGAATAAGGTCTGGCCACATCTGGGGTGTGCTTCTAGGATAGTGAATGGAGCCAGATATCAAGATCCTTCTTTTTCCATCGATGATAAGAGACTTGTGATCATAGGTAACAGAAGCAGTTACACAGGAACAAACCCACAAGAACAACAACACAAGCAGCACATGAATTTTTCTCTCCATCATGTAAGAGTAGTTAAGACCTCCTAAGTAGTTATAATAATAATAATAAGTTTATTAGTAATGTTTGTACATTTGAAAGCAGTGCCCCTTTTTGTTTGGTTTTTGAGGGGCTTGGCTTTAATGTAATAAAGATAATGGGATAGGTGAAGGGGAAGTGTTTATATAGATATATGTGGTGGTGGGTTTGTTGGAGAGAGTTGATGAGCTGCTAAATGGTTAATGCAATTCAATGGGGGGAGCTGAATTGAATTTATATATAGGATTTGGATTTTGGAATTTGGAGGGATCAAAAGAGGTTGGATGGAGTGTGAGTCTGAGTGGACCCATTTGCCCTCCTTTTACTTTTTGTCATTCTCATTCATGCATAGTGATCAGTGGGGACTGGGGACTCTCTCTCACTCACTCACTTCACCTTATTCTTCACAAGCAACTATCCACATTTAAGCATTCTCTATGCCTTTTGCTTTATGACATTGCAAATAAGGTGAAGATTCAAATATACATGTTAATGTGAATTTGATATTTGAGAGGTTGAATACTTAAATGAACTTGATTTTACATCAAGTTGTTTATTAAAAATTATTAAATAATTTGATATGTTTAACTAAATTATCAATTTTATATGAAGTTAACTGTTTTTATTCTTTGAAAATTATAAGGAAAAAATTTAGCTAAACATATTTAATTATTTAAAAAAATTTAGCTATCAATTTTATATGAAAACAAATGCATTGAGCTTCATTGTGTTTAGGTGAAAAATATACAATTTTATATATATTAGTAAAGATACAACTAACATGCGTATTAATTTATTCTTTTGTTTGATAGATAAATATAAAAATAATAAAATGCATGATTAGAAACAAATCTTATACCTCACCTAAAAAATAAACAAATCTTATACATTACATAAATTAATTATATATATAATTCATCTTCCATGTATTCCTAATGTTGTCCTTGGTTATTGGATAAGTACCAAATGAGAACACACTTATATATATCCAAGATTTTCTTTCCTTTGTTTTTCTTTTCATTTAATATTTTCTTTTAAATTTTCATTATAATTATATTTAACACCAACAAATATGAATATTAAACATAACTTTTTTAACTTTTTTTATTTTATCAAACATTGTCACGCTCTTTTATTTTGTGAATCACTTGTTTCCTTCACTAATTATTAAAGTCAGTTATTTTATATCTCGATTATATATGAAATTAACTTTATACAAATAACTAATCATATATTATAATATCAATAAAAATAATTAAATTTTTAAACTTATTACTAAAAATGGTGTCTAAGTCCATCGAATTTAAACTCAATATTCTATTGTTTGAAATGTTAAAAATGAATTGACTAAGTTTATTGTTTCATGTGAATGGTGTTATCGAAGTTATAGTGTCGTATGTTTAACGTTTCACACTTTAATTATTTATTTATATTGATGTGTTATTGAATATCAAACACACAATCTTGTACGATGGAAACACATTGGAGCAAATTTCAAAATGAAGAATCTATGATGATGGAGAGTGGAGACTTTATATTATTATTATTATTATTATTATTAAATTTACATTGTTGAATTTTTGAGATATTAATTTCTCAGTCTTATTCAAAGGAAAAGTATTAAGTTACCCATTCTTATTCACGTCAAAATTGAAAAGAAGAGAAAGGATCACTCTTTCTGATTTCCACCAATCTTCTAGATTCTTTTCCAGTCTGCCCATATCATACGTATATAGTAAGGTTTTGGGTCCTTGTTATTAAGGGGACATATATACTCACCTACATACATAAGAATGTTTTCTAAGATATTTTTTCTCTTACTACAAAGGCATAATATATAAATAGCTATCATGCTGGTTCATTTTACCTTTTCCTCCAATGATAATGTATATACTTCATTATTTTAGATGGCTGGGAAAAGAAAAGATTGGACTCAATAACTATTACAAGTTAAAATTGCCACATCCTCAATCATACATACATTGTGTGTTGGACTATTATATTGATCCTATTATTGATTTTTATACTTTATACATGATATTTATTTTGATCAAATTAATACTTATAAAGATTTAGTTAATGAACTCACAATTTAGTCATTAAAAGTTTTATATCTTATTTGGTATGGAATCATAATAAGTTGATTCTCATTCTTTTCTTTTTATCTCTTTAATAAAAATAAATAAATTCATAAAAAATGGATCAGAAAAATTCAAAACTTACAAAAAAATTTATTTAAAATGACAAAAAAATCTCAAAAACTAGTATTAGTTTGATTAAAAGGAAAACACTATTTAGTTTTTTTTTTTTTAAATAGCATCTAAAATGATCCGTATAGCTAAAAATATTTAAATAACTGTTCAAAAAGCATGTCTAAAATACTAAAGTAAAATTTTATGTTTGGATTTTTTTTATTTATTTAAGTTTCTGTTCACTTCCATAGAAACAAAATCTCCATAAAAAATTCACTTGAATCACTATAATTTATTGATAGAAAGGTCTTATGCGTTTTTTTAAGTATGCATGAAAAAGTTGTGCTTGAGTCTGTTCTTGAATATGGAGGAAGAGAACAGGAGAGGTGCCATAAAATATAATGAGCTCAAACAAATAATCATGATATTGATATGCTAAGTGGAATTAAAAAATTGAGATGGTGGCATTGAGCAAATAAATGGGGCTTAGCACAATACTTTCCATCATCATCTTCATTTATCTATAAAAGCCTACATCTTTTGCGGCAGAACTGCAAAAGTAAATGAAGACCAGTTCCTCACCTTTCTCGAACCAGCCCCTTAGTTTTTAAAAACAATAATTATATACAACTAAGTGATTTTGCTAACCAAGTTCAACCAAGTTACTCTCCCAAACGCACTCTTTTTCCCTCTTGTTACCTTTTTTTTCCCTTCTCTTCAACACGCGTACATTAAGAAGCAGTGGAGAATGATGATGACAGTAGCGATGACAATGACCACGACAACAAAGGAGGCAGCGACGACGACGACAACGGCGGCGGCGACAACGACGACGAATCTCATTTGTTGTTTCCATTTCGTTGAGAATGGAAGAAGAAGACCAAAACCACGTAAATAGGAGGAGAAAGAGGTGTAACAGCAGTAGCAGGAAGATAGAGTACATTTGAGTGGTAACTTCCAATAATTCAAAATCCATTTCTACTTTCATTCAAAATCCGTTTCTACTTTCATTCAAAATCCGTTTCTGTTTTCATGAAAATTCAATTCAGTTTTTATATATTAGAATTCGTTTCTACTTCATTCAAAGTCCGTTTCTGTTTTCGTGAAAAATCTAAATCATTTTTTAATTCAAAATCCATTTCTGTTTTTATTAAAAATCCATTTCTCTTTTCATTCAAAATTCGTTTCTGTTTTCGTAAAAAATCTAATTCATTTTTTAATTCAAAATCCGTTTCTGTTTTCATTAAAAATCCGTTTCTCTTTTTATTCAAAATCCGTTTCTGTTTTCGCAAAAAATATAATTCATTTTTTAATTCAAAATCTGTTTCTGTTTTTATTCAAAATTCGTTTCTCTTTTCATTCAACATCCGTTTCTATTTTTCCTAATTCAGTTTTTCATCAACAACAACACCACCACCAACAACACCAACAACGTAAACAATGGAGGAAGAAGAAGAGGAGGAGGACGCAGAAAAAGAGAAAGAGGAAGAGAACGAAGAAGAGGAAGAAGAAAAAGACGATAGTGACGATAACGAAAATAACAGTGGCGACAACAACGACGAAGACGATGATGGCGGTTGCAACGATGATGACGACGGCTGCAGCAAGAAGAAGGAGGAGGAGGCGCTACAGCAGAAGAAGGAGAAGGAGAAAGAGAAGAAGAAGCGCGTTTTGAATTTTGGGGAAGTGTAGCGCGTGTGGAGGGTGAGAGTGGGGAAAAATTACTTGGTTGGACTTGGTTAGGGTAAATGCTTGGATGTGTAGCATTACTATTTTAAAAATTCATTGCATTCTCACTAAAAATAGTTACATACTAGCCCCTAGTCTTTTACTAATGTTTTTGATAGTCTGGTCCAACATGGTCCAATTTATACTTTTACCATTATAGAAAGTTCCATTTTTGAAACTCAAGGTTGATCTCGATGATGGATGCAAGAATCATTTGGAGGAGATGCGACTTCAAAGAAGTGTTGGCGCACCGAGAGATAGTCGTGGATAGCTTTCCCATAGTACCCGTAGGGTTATCTAGAAATCATTTATCAAAACTTCAAGAACTCAACAATTTACATTCCACCATTCGAGATTGATTGTTGGTTTCACAGATAAAACCATTCTCGGGAGAGTAGGATATAGATCCCTTTCCATTTATGAAATGTCAGGGGTCTCTCCAAACACAAACAATTCCTGCAAAATACTCTCATGTCTTCTTGGGCACCTATTGACGGCTGACGTCTTCCACCTCATAAATTGAGAGAAAATCATTATTGTAGAAAAACTATTAGATCGGCTCCAAATTATCTTAAAATCAGCTTCCATTATCCTAGATGAAATAGATTTATCGGCAAAGAGTCTTCCAATACACCTGTTCAAACAAGTCTTCACTCTTTCTCTAATAGAGTACGAGAGGAAACCTATATTAGAGTACAAGAAAAATTGTTTATTTGGAAAATTTTATGGTTTCTTATTCTAAAAAGGAAGAATATTTACTAGGATATGTTAGGCTTTTAGAATCTAGAATTAAAGTTTTATCATTTAATGAAAGAGGAAAAACATCATTATACAATACAACGTTTTAGGCCATACATTTTTAGAATCTAAAATTAAAATTTTACCATTTCAATAAAGTGGAAAACATCATATTATTATACAATAACGTTTTACTTAATCATTTATGATCGTTTTCTAAACAAAACATGCATCTTTTTTTGTGATGATTAAACATGCATATTAGTTCCCTCTGATCTTTTGTTTGTATTTTTTTAATATTTAGCTCAGAGCAGGCATCCAAAAAATCAAACAACACTACAAGACACTACAAAAAAATTGCCGGAAAATTTCTATTCGCGGCGGTTCTTCGACGGTTCAAAGCTTTAGTTGTTTAGCGGCGGTTTGCGAGTAAATTGCCGCAATATGTATGAAGTCGACGGCGGTTGACCATGAACCGCCGCAATATTCAAATTGTTAGCTCTATTTGCAGCGGTTTGGGTATAACCACCGCAAAACAACTTACGCCACACTGATTAGCGGCGATTTTCTTGTGAATAGCCGCAAAATGTAATTTAAAAAAAAAAAAAAGTATCATACCTTTATTTATATGTCCTTTTTAACACTATAAATAAATATACACACTAATATTCTAATAACATATTTGTAGGGTTTAATTAATGAGTTATTGATAAAATTAATCAAAATAATCGTTTGAATTTAGTGTATTATTTTACAAATTTAAAGATGTTGCTGAAATAAGTTTTTAAAGATGCCAATTCTGAAACTAATTTTGTTAAAAAATGTTATCATTTTTACATACTCAAAATCTCTTCAAATTTGCATTATAGTAAGAGACGTCGACATAAGTCTAAAACAAAAAACAAATCATCGATTAAGAATTTTGTGAAATAAATAAAGCTCAATAAGTATAAATGAATTCATTAAAAATAAATTGTTCCCTATACATTAATAGAGGATAAAAGTTTAATCTTTATCCAATTATTCTATGTTGCATGCATGACCATCTGAATATATCAAATGAAAACAAGAATGAAATTTAAAATGAACAAGTACCACTTGTCATCTGGAGTGTCAATTACCCGTGAAAAATACAACGCGAGGAATTTTTCATGATCACGTTTCAGACGTTGTGACATGTCATGTCCAAACAATGGTTCTTTATTAAGATCAAAATTCCTATGTAAAACATTTGTCGAATCTTGTATCTGTCATCTATTTGGTGTTTGGAGGTGAATCAAAAGAAAAGGGCAAGCTTTCTTCTTATCTTAATTGAAGCTCAAACTTTTGGTGGTGTTTATGTATGAAGCAAGATTGAGATGGATTGTATTGTAATTAATATTGAGTTTTGACTCTACTGCTTCTTTTGTGTGCCTGAAAATGCAAAAGAAATTGGTTATATTTATCTTTGAGAGATTCAATTAAACAAGGGTGTGTTTCGCTTTACAAATTGCAATTCTGATTTTGTTGAGATGTTGACCTCCTTCCTTTTTAGGGTTTCAAAGTGTTTCCAGATCCTTGTAGTTTCTAGGAATAGGAAAGAGGAATATTAATGTAGTTTTAACTTTAATTAATAAAATAACCTTATTTTCCATCCTGTAACATGTTTTTACCGCATCACACTCCTACTTGGACATTAATGTGACATTTGTCATACATTTTAGATGGGAAATGGGTTGGGTTAACATTTGAATAAATGTGACTAATGGAATATATATTTCATGTGTACAAATGTCTCATTAAAAATTTCATGTGTACTTTTATTCACCGTCTGAAAATTAATGTATACTTTTGTTCATTAATCCTTTTAATATGTTAGATACCCAACACTTATTCGGCTATAAGCAAAGAAGAGAGGTTTGCAGAGATAAAAAGTACCAATACTACTTGAAGTTATCCACTTACAACATCTATCTAGCTTCTATTAAGTTTTACACATCATCAATTTATGCTAGACATACATTACTTATAGATAAAATATTTTTGTAAAAAACAAATCAAACCTTAACTGCTATTCTACTGATTAGCAAAAACATTTGCACATAACCATATTAATTATTTAAAGGGCCTAACTTCATGGTCACCAAAAAAGGGCCTAACTTTATCCATAGATATATTAGTCAATTAAATTCTTTGTTAACGAAACTGGATGGTTTTCATGATAACCGCCAAACCAAACAGGCTTTTTGAACTAGACCGAATCAAATTTTAATTAAAAAAATTGGGGAAATAAGGTGTGGAAGACGTCGTCGGGTTGGGAAGCCACAACCCTCTCTGCCTCTCACAAAACACAACTCAACCATAATCTCAACTCATACCCTCTCAGATCTCAGATCTCAAGTCTTAACCTTGACCCCCCTCCCTCAGCGTTTTTGACTTCGTCGTCAGCCCTTCCTCTCCGCCTGTAAGTGTCTTGCATGTATCCTCCGAACGGCCAGTGCTCTCGATCGCCGTCTTCTCTGCGTCAAAGCCGGTCCGCGCCCTTCCTCCGTGCTTTCTTCCCAGGTTCTTATTTTCCGAAATTGATTATTGTGGAAAACCCACTAAATATTCTGTTGAATCACTGAAATATTATATAAAATATTGATGGGCTTTGCTTAGTGGCTGCTTTAATTATAAATCGTTGGATGATACTTTTTTTAGGTTTTTTTTGCTACTATTGTATGCCAATGCCTAAATTTTTTATGCGTCAACAAGTCTTTATGTTTGATATTTATCTGGAATTCGGTTTTTGTGTGGTGAATTGGTGATGCATATCTCATTAGAAGTTTTGTTTTTATGCCTCTGAGTTTTGGAAACAAAAAGATCGTTCATTTTTTTACTCTATTATTATTATTATTGTTATTATTACAATACAAGATACGTTAATTTTACCGACGGCCGTACAGACGGCCAAGCCGTCGGTAAATTACTATTATCGACGGCCAAGCCGTCGGTAAATTACTATTATCGACGGCCAAGCCGTCGGTAATTTTGCGTGACCGTAAATTGCGTCGGTAATTATTACCGACGGCCCCGATAAACCGTCGATAAAATAAATTAATATTACCGACGGTTAGACCGTCCATAATATTCTCGTTACCTTATTTTTTTAAAATAATATAACCGACGGCTAAGCCGTCGATACAAAAAGCGTTGGCAAAGTGTTCTTCTTCATCGTTTTCCGCCAATGTCTCAAGTCCTGGAAAAGCATCCGCAACCATGGACTCATACCTAACTACGTTGTTACTCCAACTGTTCGTTGATGGATCCTTGTTAGTTGCATCATATCCACCAAGCCCATATCTAGTTAGGTCATCCAAATTTTCTTCCCCGTGTTGTACCAATGTTCTATAATTCGGCATGAAACCCTTCCTCAACAAATCTACCCTTACGTCGTCAATGGTTTTGTAATTGGTACACTTGCACTTCGTACACGGACACCTAATCTTTCCAAACCCGACATAGTCATCAAGGCTCATACAATAGGCCAAGGACTGGTCCAATCCATTTATGAATGATGGTTTTAGTCCCCCTCTATTTGAATACACCCTATCGTACATCCATGAACGATCTTGCTCCATAAATATGTGGTACGATTTTTCCTACATTTGTAAAATTTTTAAACCGCTTTAGTTAATCCCTTCTTTTACTCTATAATTTTTTAAAAATTTTGGCAGAGTTTCTCCCTAATTAGAACAACCCAAATGAATTCAAAAGTTCAACACAAATATAATTTGCACACACAATTAACATACAATGCAATTAACGTTGATTAAACCTAGCCATTCTATCCACCTTATTCCCCACAACAAGTACAGAGCAAACACAAACAATCTCCATAGCAAACAAACCGGAAGGATCTCTACGCCCCCGCACAGATTCATTCTCCTCTCCCAGCCTACAATTCTATCCTAATTGTTCAAGTCTCTACCCTAAACATTCAATAAATTTTTTCGTTTAATTATTCCGATTACCGAATAATTTAATCACTATTACCATTCCAATTTAAAAGGTGTTCAATATAATAATGCTAGGTAAAATGCATAGAGTACCAACCGTAGTGTCGGGATAAATGTGGGCGACGCCTAAACCGCACAATCTCGTACAATCCCCACCCACCAGCGGCACCAACAGCAACTTCC
>JASCZI010242041.1:36726-47759 GCA_036250425.1 Stylosanthes scabra | reverse complement strand
CAACTTATTAGTTTTATAAAATAAATATATTAATGTATTTATTTGGTAATTGATTCATGTATAATGTAAAGATAAAATTAGTAGTAAGTATAGCAAAAATAATTTAGTTCTCATGTCATGGATCATTTTAATATACCTATTAATTAGATCAAAAGGTAACATAATTTTTTTAAAAATAAACCTTGTTATATTTTTTTTTAACAAAGATATGTTGGGGGAAAATCTCAAACCCAGATCTCTGGAAACAAATGCCGCGGCTCTCATGTGCGGAATTGGCTCAGATCAACCAATGTCGTGGGGAGCATCACGGCAGACATGCGTGGGTGCAGTGCCGCATGCATGGGTGACTCCACCTGCAGCCCAAAGCCTGCAGTGTCTCATCTTATCCCATCGATATTGGAGCAACCTGTCACGCCATCGAACCCCACGGTATTTGAAAGAAGATACATAAAGGTAAATATTGATAGAAAAATTTGTTAAAGTAAATTCATATATTTTTTTATTTACATAAAAAAATTCGATCATGGTGCAGGTTGGTGATAATGAGATTAGGTAGAGAAGGTAGTGGAATTGGTGAAGGTTGGGAAGAGAAAGAGAGAGAGGAGTTTAATAATAATAATAATAATAATAATAATAATAATAATAATAATAGAGGATGAGTAAAATTGGGGAAAACATATATGAATTATAAAAAATCAGTTGTTTGGGTAAAATTGATATAAATTGAAAATTTAAAAGATAAAATTAAAATAAATTAAAACTTATAAGTATTTTTGGAATTTTTTATAAACATCATGGATAAAAAAATATACTTTATCCTATTATTATTATTATCATTATTATTATTATTGTACTATTAATACAATCTATGTTAAATATTATGTTTCAGTGATCCCAATCTCCATAATTTTTTTATATGATTTTTTGCTTTGTTAGCCATATTTTTTTGAAGGAGTCCTTATATTCGTATGTTGACTTCGTTTTTGTTGTGTAATGTCAATTATGGCCCAATTTATACAGCGTGATTTCATTACGGCCAGTTAGATATTATTGACTAATCACATCACACATTTTCATAACAGTTATATTTGAGTTAGACCAATAATGGAATAGTAGTGTCAACTTTTTTTAAAGATTTGGAGCATATTAATATTTTAACAAAGTGGAGGATATTTTTGTCTAATTTTAAAAATTTAGGAGTATATTTATCTTTTATTCTAATAATAATAACAGGTGAGATTGTGAGAAACAGACCATAAAACAAATCAAATCAAATGTAATTTATATAAAAAAAAAATTAGGAAATCAACATATTATGTCAATAAAGAGCCAACACATAAATTATTTTTAAAATTTAATTTATATTTGTCTTTTATTCTAATAACAATAGTAGGTAAGATTGTGAGAAAATCAATAGACCATAAAGTTTTGTCTTTTATTCTAATAATAATAATATAATAGTAATAGGTGAGATTGTCAGAAGATCAATAGACCAAGTAAATCAAATCAAATGTAATCTGTATGAAAAAAATTAGGGAGCCAACATATTATGACCAACAGAAGCATAATTCATATAAATTTTAGATGATAACTTAATCTTAAATATATGAGTTATGAATGATAACTGGATTTTTTTTTAAATAATTAAAATAAATATAATATATACATAAATAAGCACGCCTTAGGAAATTGACAATTTTAGGTCCTCCTTACATATTCCGGGACTGATAAGCCCAGAACTTGTTCAGTACCATTTTCGGGGCTGCCATGCCCGGAATTTGTTCAGTACTTATTCCGGGACTGATAAGCCCGGAATTGGGCAAGTATGTTATAATTTGGAATGTCTGATTGGACAGAAATAAAATCTTTGATCATCGAAATACTGCACAGTAGCAAGCTTTAGAAAGGTTATTGGCAAATCCTTTGTAAACAGGGATGATTGGCAGATGGTTGTGGCAGTTGTGACAATGTCAGATAATCAAAGTAGAAAGTACGTGATAGTACGAATTTAAGTACTAAGGTGTGTTTTTATTTGTTTCTTTGCCTACTTTATAATAAACTCTACTCTGAGTTGAATTATTTCTTTAAAAATAAATTCATTTCATATAAAAAAATTCTAATATTCCATATTTCACTCTTATATATGACTTTTTTTCTTTTTGAAAACTTCTACGGTGTTTATATTATATTGCTTAATTTAACAAATAATTAGAAAAAAAATAATTTACTATAAAAGATAATTTAGCCACCAAAATCAAAGAGACAACATAGTTAATTTTGTTTTTTCATTTTAGTTATAATTAACTTTAAATTTTTGTGAAAGAACTCACATTTTTCTTCTTTTATTATTTTTATTTTTTATTTTGAACCAATTCCGGGCTTGGCAGTCCCGGAATTCATTAAAAAAAATCACATGCCCAATTCCGGGCTTGGCAGTCCCGGAAATGGTTCTGAACCAATTCCGGGTCTGGCCATCCCGGAATAAGTAAAGGGGATTTATAAACGTAAATTTCCTCCAGCGTGCTCATTTACGTAATTAATATATTTAATTTATTTATTTAAAAAAAAAATCCATGATAACTCATATAAATTTTAGATGATAATTTAGTTATTGGCTCTCTAATAACTCCCTAACGTTGATTTCGTAGTATTTTTCGATCTATATTATTTGAGAAAGTATAGGTAACCAATAATTTTTAAACCAATAACTCAACCAACAAAAAGTAGAACATCTATAATTACTATGCAGAACATCTGAAACCTAAATAAATAAAACATCTAATTCAAGTTGTTCGCTGATGTTGGCTGAATTTTTATTGGTTATTTTTCACCCAAAAATCTTTCTACTTCATACCTTTGAAGCTATAAAACACGGACACTTTGTTGAATTGGCGTGTCCACGTGTCGGACACGTTTTGGACATGACACTCACCGACACTCGTCCGACACACGTGTCTTCCGTGTCCCATCAGTGTCTTTAAAAAAAAAAATACTTATTCAGACACACTTGACACTCCAAAATATCATCACGTATCCCTGTGTCAAAGTTTATTCTTAATTTATTTTCTTAAAATGAATTTAAAAATAGTATATGTTACTATTTCTTAAAACTAAAAATTATCTTAAATATTTTATATAATTTAAAAAGATATTAAAAATACTTAAAAATAATAATTTAAATTTTAATATAAATAAAATATCAAGATATTATTATAATTTTATTAAAAATAGATTATATTTTATATATAGGTCGTGTCCTCGTGTCATAGGAAAAATTGAGATTGGTGTGTCGACGTATCGCGTGTCGTGTTGTGTCGTGTTGTGTCGTGTCCCGTGTGCGTGTCAGTGTCGTGCATCGTAGCTTTGAAGCTTCTACCTAGTTCACTAGTTGTTTAGTTAGAGCTCGTCTTCAAAACCACTGCAAAACTCAACCGAAAACAATAAAACATCCCTTCCTTCTTAAGTTTCCTTCCCGGCCAACACCACCACCATCTTTTCTTTTCTTTTCTTTTTTAAATAACAAAATAAAAAAAGAAAAATTCTCCGCTGCTGGCTTTTGTCTACTCTCAGCTCTCAGCTGGTTTAGTCATTTCATGTGTCATTTCTCACTCTCTTGTTCAACACACCATAACCAACTAACCATAACTTCCCATGTCTTCCTTCTTCACTCTCCGGAAATCCTCATCGTTAATCCAACGCTCCTTCAAGATCCGCAACACTTCAACAAACACCTCACCATCTTCTTCGGCACCGTCTCTCCTGAATCATACCAACCCGCACCACACTCCTCTTCCAGGCTCCGGGCTCGGTCCTAATTGGGCTTGGGCCTTTGCCGCTGGCTCAGGCCTTGGGCTTCTCCTGCATTACCTCTCTAAGCCTAATTCCCAATTCGACACACTGCCTTTTGTTGACTCGTGGTCAACTCCTCCCGGCAACGAAGCTGAGTCTGAGCGTTGTTCCACACCGTCGTTGTTTAGAAAACTGTCCCTTTCAGAAAGTTCTAGTTTCTTCCTTTTTGGAGGTAATTTTATATAACTTTTCTTTATTAATGTGGTAGGGTTGGTTTATTTCTGTTTAGTTAATGTTATTGGATTAGCCGATTAGGTTATATTGATTTCTCGTTCTTTTCTTACACTGTGCCAACAATTACTTGATTTCTATTGGATTTTGGTTTTGATTTCATTTTCGCTCTGATGTTATTAATTGTGTGTGTGTGTGATTTAGACGCGTACAGAAGAAAGGTGTTCTTCAATTATGAGAAGCGGATACGCTTGCGAAGTCCACCGGAGAAGGTACATTACTATTTTTATTTATTTTTTATTTTTAAATTTTTGGAAAGGCATATGAAATTGTTCTTATTCATTAACTAAATTGTAAAGAGTACTAACCAATTTGGGTTGGTCTAGTAATTAGCTTACTAGTCCGCTTAAGCAAATGTTGGGTTTGAATCCCGCATGCAGCAATCCATTGGCCAGCAGCAAACCCTTAAATGGAGTTCAGATCTGCGGAGGATTAGTCCTTGACTTATCGGGCACGGAGATACCTTGGGAAACCAAAATTTTTTTTGTAAAGAGTAACGATAGGTAGCCATTAATAGAAATTATTATATTTAAAACATCTAATAATATGCATTTAATTCGATAATAATTTATAAATAAAAATAAAAGTCAAGATAGGAAAGTTATAATTATCTATGATCAAGAAATTATGGCTACCAAACTTTTCCATTCCAGAATAATAGTATCTCTATTTACATTTACGGTAAGTTCAATGAATGGTTTTAATGTAATCCTTTGACTAAATCTACAATAAGATTGAATAATAAGCAGCAATGAACACTTATCAAATTCAATCAAACTTCAATTGTTTTCTTCCATTGAGACAGTAGAACATCAGCGCAGCCCAAAGTTGCCTTATTTTGTATTCCTTTGTTACTGTTAGAATAATTAAATAATATTAAATGTAATAAGTGTGTAATTATATATGTTACATACATGAAATTATGGATGTTAAGCTAAATAAGATAACTTTATATTATTGTCTCTCTAGTATTACCTTGTTTACTTACCTATCTGGTTGTGTTTTTAGTGGAAGATAGGTATGCTGAAAGAACACTGACTTCATATATTGTACATTCATGCATTGCATAACTTGTTATTGTTAACATGTCTGACTGGTACTTAAAATGTTAATATCTTCCTTGTTTTACCCCTATTTTTCATTTATTTTTATCTTTTTTTCCTTTAATATATATCTCCCTGTTGTTATCTGGAGAGTAAAGTTGGTTAAGGGCATAAATCCCTCCATGGGAGAGTGATCACTGCATTGACAATCTCTTCTCTTGTTTTTATGTTAAGGTATTTGAATACTTTGCATCTTATCATACCCCAGAAGGAGAACCACTCATGAAACCAGCCGATCTAATGCGGGCAGTGGTTCCTGTTTTCCCTCCATCTGAATCCCATCTTGTAAGAGATGGACACCTGAAAGGAGAAAGAAGTCCCGGTCATTTGCAGTGTGCTCCTTCGGAATTTTTTATGCTTTTTGATGTAAATGGTGACGGGCTTATATCTTTCAAAGAGTGAGTCATCTGGAATCTCTATAGCTATATGTCATCTCCGAAGAATATTCTGATCAAGGAGTAGGGTGTGTTAACTATAAGCTTCTCTTCTCTTCGCTTTTCTTTTCTTTTTCTTTTTGTTTATAACATTGTCTGGTCTGTCCGGGCTACACCTAGTGGGAGAAGACATGCTATACAAATTTTCTTTTCTTATTCTTCTTGAAGACCTGTCGGCTTGTGTTTTAGTATAATGACATTATATATTTACTTATGGTGCAGGTATATCTTTTTTGTAACAGTACTTAGCATTCCAGAGTCAAGCTTTTCTGTAGCATTTAAAATGTTTGATGTGGACAATAATGGGTGAGTGCTCTTGCTAATTCTTGTAATGTGTTCTTATCTCTTGATAGGTCCAATGTATTATCCTAGTAGTAGCTTGAGTTGCTATATGTAAATTGTGATTTCTATCTTTCCCTAAAATACTGTGATTCATTATTTATTCTACCGTATATTCTGCTTTTCACTTAATTTTAACCAATACAATAATCAGTCATCTTTGAGCACGAAGACATTTCCAATAGCTTGTTGCTAATAAGATTTGATGATTGTAATTCAAGCTACTTTTTGAATTGGATTTGCATGCTAACCTATAGGTGGTGCTTGCTCATCCCAAGTAATTTTTCTTGCTAGGTGATACTAATTATTCTGTCTACAGGAAGATAAACAAGGAAGAATTCAAGAAAGTGATGGCATTGATGCGAGCTCATCATCGACAAGGTGTTCATCACAGGGATGGATTGCGAACTGGCCTAAAGGTGAATGATTCTGTGGAAAATGGAGGGCTGTTGGAGTACTTCTTTGGTAAAGATGGAAATGAATGTCTCCAGCATGACAAATTTGTACAGTTTTTGAGAGATTTGCAAGAGGAAGTAAGTATCCAGTTGCTTCATTTTCTGCATAAGCCATTTTGAGTTTTGATTGAGTCTATTAGGAGGATTCCTTGTTCTCCAGATGAACTATATGCTCTTCTTTGTCTTGGTGAATTCATTCTTTAATTTCCCTTTCGTATTTGCAGATTTTGAGGCTGGAGTTTGCTCATTATGACTATAAATCTCAAAAAACCATATCAGCCAAGGATTTTGGACTCTCCATGGTTGCTTCTGCCGACATAAGTCATCTAGGCAAGTTGCTTGACCGGGTTGATCAGTTGGACAATGATGATCGTCTCAAGAATGTACGCATCACATTTGAAGACTTTAGAAACTTTGCAGAGCTACGGAAAAAGTTGTTACCATTTTCATTGGCGCTTTTCAGTTTTGGAAAAGTAAATGGTCTGTTAACAAGAGATGATTTTCAGCGAGCTGCATCACAAGTACAGCATTTGTCTTCGATTCTTTTCTTGCTTAAGTATAAACATTGATGGTTGGGGGGAACATTTAAGAATTTGGTAGCCTTAGAGTTCTGCACCAAGTTCGATATATTGTAAATCCGAAACTACGAAATATTAATCTTTTTCTCTGTTTTGATTTCAGGTGTGTGGCATATCTCTCTCTGACAACCTAGTTGACATTGTTTTCCATTTGTTCGATACAAATCGGGATGGAAACCTAAGTGCGGATGAGTTTGTGAGAGTGCTACACAAGCGAGAAAGGGACATTGTACAACCTGTGGAGGCGGGAATCTTTGGTTTCTTGTCTTGTTGCTGGAACTGTACGGATAACCTATCAAGCTTGCTGTTGTTTTCCTGACATAACCTTACTTTGAGGTACCCTTTTACAAAGACAGATGGGGTACTAAACTAAACTTCTACTCCCGTCATTCTTCTCTTTATTTGTCACCTTGAAAATATGGTACGCATCGGAACAAAGTTTTTGTTATGGTGTACCATATTTTCACAATAAGAAATAAAAAGAAGAGGGGATATTTTGATAGCCTGGAAAGAATATCAAAACTAATATGTCGTAGAATCAATGTATGGTATTGGCACTGTAATGGTCAGGGTCACCTCCTCTAAAGTCTAAATAAGAGTTTTGATTACGGTGGAAAAATGAGGGAAGGGAGGGACATGATAGTGTAAAGTTTGGTTCCTCTTTTGGTCAAACCCATCTCTTCTCTCCTTTTCCATATGAAATCATACCTCAGAGACATCTTTATAGAGGCTTTTGGTTTTGGGATTTGGTTGTGGAAAGTGGAAACCTGTGATATGTGGAACACCTTTTTCCATGTAAATACTAAAATAGTATCTGACCTAACCTCAGCTTGTTAGTTAGTTTATAACCATGCCAATTCTCTATTTCTTGTTACATGATATTTGTATTTGGAGAGTTTTAATGGTAACAAATTTCACTATATTGGGAAATGATACTTGCGGAAAATATGAGAATTTGTACTATTTAGAAACAAAAGTAGGATTCAGTGTGATTCTATTTCACTGGAATTTGTATCACAAGAATATACGAGAATTGTTCAAGTATCACTATTATTAGGTTAGGTGTGTCTTGATATACAGCGGAAGAATGGTTATTCACTCAATAATTTCAATTTGTATAAACAGTTTGTAATTTTTCTTTAATAATCAATTTTTAATTAAAGTAAATATGAAATGTTTTGTTTTCTTTATTTAGAGCTAGAAGCATTTATAGGACTATAACTCTAGGCGTTCCAGTATTTGTAGCTATTAATTTCAGTTACGGAAATTGTAATACACTAAACGTTTGCATATAGTTACTCCTATTCTGATACCTCGAACAATCATATACACAACAAAATTTAGTCATTAAATTAGTTAATTGTAAAAAATAAATATTAAAATATAAAATAAAATATATTTATAAGAAGGATAATATTACATATATTTTTGTATATCTTTGTATATTCTATTTACAACATAAAAAATATAAATATTAACAAAAAAAAAATTAATAAACACATGAATATAATATATAATAGAATAAAAGATAAGATATGTAGAAAGATGTAGAATGGTGCATTTAGATTAATTCTTTTAAAAATACGGATTACAAGTTTTTTTTTTTTTTTCCTGAAATCATAATACAACTAAAAAAGCTTTTGCATATGATTACTCTTACTCCGATTCCTATGTAGATTTTTTGTACTTTTGTAGTTTGTAGCCTGACACAAATAGAAAGAGAACCACCACGTGTTTGAAATGAAGAGCATTGGAAGGATATAGAGATTAGAGAATTAGAAGGTACCTTTATTTCCCCGAATATGCTTCCCACCCAGATGTTGGGGCCACATTTCACTGTAAATCCTAAACCCGCTATTTTTTAGCTTCCATAATTTGAAGTTTTGAACCTTCTCCTTTTACACTCCAAACCTTTTTTTTTTTCCTTTTTCCTCTTTTACCTTCTCTCTATCTTCTTTTCCAATTTCTCTCAATTAGAACAAATAATAAATAATAATAATAATAATCCACTTTAATTTTAGGTCACCCCTTACTAATTATTCGTCTTCTCCTTCATCCTCCTTCTTTCAACGTTGACCTGAGGGAAACACAACACTATCCCTTGGCCATAGGGGGAAAGAAGAAAACAAGAATCCAATTCAATCCAATTCAATTCAATTCACCTTTTTCTACAAAGGACTAGCTCACAAAACAATCATCACACATAATTGTATATTCCTATCCCTAATCCTTTTTCAATTTTACCTTTTTTAAGTTCTCATGTTGCTTTAATCTTCTTTTTATAATAATTTGTTTCACTTGTGTTCCTTTCTTGTGTTCTTTGATTGCAATACCAATTCAATTCAAAACTTTCATTATTGGGAATTTGGATTGATTTTTAGGGACCAATATTGGAAAATTTCGATTGCTTTTTTTTTTTTTTCTGAGTGACCAATTATGGGGAAGCCAACAGGGAAAAAGAAAGATCATGAAAGTCCCAAGGCAAAAGAACCTAATAAGGTTGCTGCAACTAACAAGATTATGGACCGTAGTGCCTCAAAGGCACTTGATGATGACACTGCCATGTTCATCAACATGTCACATGATCTTAAGGAAGAAGGTAACAGGCTATATCAGAAGAAGGATCATGAAGGTGCCATGTTGAAGTTTGAGAAGGCTTTGAAGCTCTTACCGAAGAATCACATCGATGTAGCACACCTTCACACGAGTATGGCTGTCTGTTACATGCAAATGGGGCTAGGTGAGTACCCTCGCGCCATCAATGAATGCAGTTTGGCTTTAGAAGTGTCACCTAGATATAGCAGGGCTCTGTTGAAGAGGGCAAAGTGCTATGCCGCGTTGAATCGGTTGGATTTGGCAATGAAGGATGTTAGGATTGTTTTGAATTGGGAGCCTAATAACCTTACAGCATTAGAGATACAGGATAGTTTGAGAATCACAATGGAAGAGAAGGGTATCACTATTGATGAGACTGAGATTGCTTTGGCTACAATGGCGGAGCCTCCGGGCACACGGTTGCGGAAAGTGGTGAGGGAGAAGCTAAAGAAGAAGAAAGGTCCTCACCACCATAAAGGTGAGGACAAGATGGAGCATGATAAGGAGGTTGTGCACAAGGAGGTGCTGCAAAAGGAGCATGTTCAGGAGAATGTGAAGAGTCATGTTAAGGACAAGGAGAAGGAAATGGTCACGAACACGATTGAGAAAGAAAATTTGGAAGCGAAACTTGTTAAGAGGCGGGAAAAGGCTGTTACAAGGACAGTGAAGTTCATATATGGTGAGGATATAAGATGGGCGCAGCTTCCGGTGAATTGTAGTTTGAGGATGGTAAGGGATAAGATAAAGGAAAGGTTTCCAGGATTGAAGGGTGTCCTTGTGAAGTATAAGGACCGAGAAGGCGATTTTGTTACAATAACCAATGTTGCTGATTTAAGGCTAGCTGAAAGTTCCGGTCATGTGCTCGGCTCGATTCGACTTTATATTACAGAAGTTGATCCTTCACAGGAACCATCTTATGATGATAAAACCATGGCAAGTGAGATGCCAACTTATGTTAGCAAATCAGGTGAAGGTTTAGAGAGTGGAGCTAAGCAAAGAGGCGAGCCGGTAGCAAACCCGGCTATTACTGTGGAGGACTGGCTAGTCCAGTTTGCAAGGCTGTTCAAGAACCATGTTGGGTTTGACTCTGATGCATATCTAGATATTTATGAGGTTGGTATGAAGCTATATTCCGAAGCAATGGAGGATACTGCATCAGATGAAGAAGCTCAAGAACTGTTTGAAATCGCGGCAGATAAATTTCAAGAAATGGCAGCTTTGGCATTGTTTAATTGGGGCAATGTTCATATGTCTAGAGCAAGGAAGCGTGTCTCCTCCGCAGAAGATGGATCAAGAGAGTCTTTCGAGAATATCAAATCTGCTTATGACTGGGCTCAAAATGAGTACACAAAAGCAGAATCAAGATATGAAGAAGCCTTGAGAATCAAACCCGATTTCTACGAAGGACTTCTTGCACTCGGGTATCAGCAGTTCGAGCAAGCAAGGCTT
>JASCZI010242041.1:14383-36716 GCA_036250425.1 Stylosanthes scabra | reverse complement strand
GGAGTTGGACATTGGCGCGTCCGAAGAGGTTCTGCAGTTCTATAACAAGGCAGAGGATAGCATGGAGAAAGGCATGTTGATGTGGGAAGAGATTGAGGAGCAGCGTCTGAATGGATTATCCAAACTTGATAAATATAAAGCAGAGTTAGAGAAAATGGATTTGCATAATCTTTTCCGGGATGTTACTCCCGAGGAATCCGAAGAGCAGGCTTCAAAGATGAGATTACAGATATATCTTTTATGGGGAACTTTGTTATATGAGCGCTCTGTTGCTGAATATAAGCTAGGCCTGCCTACATGGGAGGAGTGCTTGGAAGTTGCTGTTGAAAAGTTTGAACTGGCCGGAGCTTCTTCGGCCGATATTGGGGTCATGATAAAGAATCACTGTTCTAATACAACAGCACTTGAAGGTATGTGATTGAAAAAATGTGATTAATCATGTGTACATCTCACATTCATTTCGAGCGTCGGTTATTTCAGTGTACTAAGAACATGGCTTTAAATTTTAATAATCGCAGGGTTCAAAATCGACGAGATAGTGCAGGCGTGGAATGAGATGTATGATGGGTGGCAATTTGATGTTCCATCATTTCGACTTGAATCGTTGTTTCGTCGACGTGTTCCAAAACTACATGACATCTTGGAGCAATTTTGAGTTTTCTTACTTAGAGTTTGCTGTTCTTTAGAAGCATATATAATGCATCTGTTTTGTCTACTACATATTTTTGAAGGCTCCTTCCTCTTACTATAAGACAGGTAAGTAAGACTGTGCTTATACTCCAATTTCTTTGCATGATGCTTCTGCTTTCATTCTGTAACGAAATACTAGATTTGCTGTTTTTATTGCTAGGAAAATTACTAGAAACTTTGGAGACTCATTTATGGAAACATGGGTGCATTTGATTGACCTTAGGAAAGCTGTTACTGGCTGTATAATTGTGATTAGTTGACAAATGCTAGGTTCATGTTTTCTTGAAACATAATTTGATGATGCTGTCTTTAGTACTGTCCGAGATTTATTTGACAGAAGCAATGCGAGTTATTTCTCAGTACTATTTATGGAAAAAGGATCATCAGATTCAAATTTGAATTGTTTTTGTGTTGAGATTGCATGAGAAATAGGCTTTGCATGGCCTTATCATTGTTCTTTGATATTATTCTTCCCAACTGAACATTTTAAGGGATTGCATGGCCTTATTATTGTTCTTTGATAAGTTGTAACATTTGGAAATTAGAATTGGATAATATAAATCACAAAACAGAAAGAGTAAAGAAGAAACTAGAAAGGAAAATAGGGATTGCATCTCATAGTTATGTTCTTAAAAGGGAGTGCAAATTAGGGATTGGCTTATGAAATGACATAATTCATGATGATTTGATTTTTGTTCAGTGTTGGCTTATGAAATGACATAAGACTTTGTTGTTGGGTTATATGATAGTATATATAAATCAATATTTTATTCTAATTCTTCCAGTTAAGTATTGCACGAAAAATTAGCTACTCACTTAGCCATCCGTATAGAATATAAGTAGAAATACAAAATACACATCATGAATTATTAAATAACACATGTATTTGTACAGAAATATATAGCGACTGATTTACTAGGTGACTTTTGGTGTGCATACTACATTTTTTTTAATATCTATATATATATTATCAATGATGACGTTGCATCTCTTTGGTTGCAGGGATTCCCCCTCTCCCCCCTCTCTTTCCATACTGGTTTGAATAGCTCATCGATAGTTGCTGAGATTGGATTATTTTTTTCATTTCCATGTCAATTTTGAATGAGTTGTTGGGATGTTATTCTAGAAAGCATTGTTATATATATATATTTTAATTTTTTATTTATTAGGGGATTATGGTGTGATGTTGTCATTCTTTGGGGTTGTAATAGCAGTGTATGATTTCATTTATTGGCGAGGTAGTGAGAGTGATTTGCAATTTGCATTTCTCAGTTGGAAGAAAAACGAAAACCAATAAAATCATTGTCCAGTGTGTTGGTCAGCTGAGGTTTGCTGATTATTTTCGTTGTCAAATTGCCATTTTGTAACATTATATGATTGTCATATATATAGCAAAAAGTATGTATTATATTATTCATCCTATATTCCTTTATTATAAAATTATTATATATCCTCTCTATCAACAATATATATATATATATATATATATATATAAAATCAATCTACATATATTATTGTACACCTCTATATATATTATTTTTAAAACTAAAAAATATAAATATCTGGATGTTTATATTTTTTCGTATTAAAAATGATATATATAAATATATACAGGGTATATGTATCATATGCTACCAAGGAAAATAAAATTAATTGATGGAGAGAATCAGTCATGTTGCCTATGAATGGACACTTTTTCTGGATTGAATTTTTTTTCTTTCAAAATATTGAGTGAACAAGTGTTTTTATAATTAATTTTTAAGTTTTTAAATAATAAATAATTTCTTAAAACAAACATAGAAACTAATCAGTATAATATATGTATATACATTTGGTATTTATTAAAAACAAATTAAACCTTAATTATTCTATTGGTTCTTACAGTTTTATTAAATTTTCAATTAGATTATTATACTTTTTTTTCTTTCAATTAAAGTTTCTATTATAACAAAAATATTAAATATAATGGAACATAAGTTACATAAGTTCTTTCAAGGCATAAATCCTAAATAAATATATTCCTATGTAACGGATTAAAATTTTAAACTATTATATGATAGCTGATTAGTCATCAAAAAATATGATAGATGATTTTTGTATTTATGAAACATTTTATTTTTAATTTGTGCCTAAAATTTAAAATAAGTGATTGAATTATCATAAAAATCCAAGTGTTCAAAATAGTGACGATGAAATTCTAATATCCATTAAACTTGATTCAGATCCTGAATTTTATGTTTCATGTTCATAACGAATTAACATATGCAATTAGAATTATATAAATTTAATTTTAATTTTATTGTCTAGAACATTGTACATATAAAAAGATCTATATTACATACAAGTTTTAATGCAAATGGCCAAACAAGTTCAGATTTTTAACAAATTATCTAAGCATAAATAATGCATTAACATACGATTTCTGAAGGTACAAGAAAACAATAAACAAAGTTAGATGTTGCTTGGATGAAGTTTCAATCTTTTATTCAACTTGACCATAAAGATCATACTTTTCGAACAAATGCAAGAATTGGACACCTTACATTATGTGTTCCATCGGTCCACAATAGCGACGATGAAACTAAGCTATTATCATTATCATTTAATTCCCCTCCAACAACATTAACAACAAAAGTTTGTTTCTCATTTAGAGATTTAAACTTAAGTATGTTAGGCACAATAGAGATGTTCATGCCAGAATGTTGTTGGATACTAGCCGTATAGGTAGAGTTAGCAAATCCAACATTTGTGACTGCTCTTGTGAAATTAACCATAAATGGTTTCATTGGTTGAGCTGGAGTCACCATTGAAGGATAATTAAAATCTTTCGCCATTGACTGAGATGATGAAGGACAAGAGGTGCTATTATCACCTGATATTTGTCGAACTTGAATTGTGTTATATCCAGTACTGCAAAGTAAATTCAAATAGTCATCTTTAGAAAGATCAAAAACTAGACCGGGATTTATGGCTCTAATTGGATCCACAAACCCTGATCCATAAGCAAATTCTTTGTCTTTATCATCAGTTTCATTCATTGGTTTTGCAGTCGTCATGATAGAAGACTTTATAGCTGCCGGAGACCAATCAGGATGAAAAGCCTTAACATATGCAGCTATGCCAGCAACATGAGGGCATGACATTGAAGTTCCAGAAAGTATGCTGTATTTCACTGATCTCACGTCATTTAAATCTCCAGATGGTGATGCAAGAGGTGAAAAAGCAGCCAAAATTTCTACACCAGGAGCACTTATGTCTGGCTTCATAATCTCTAGAATATTAGAATTGGGTCCTCTAGAAGAGAAATCAGCAACAACAGGAGCAGTTTCGTTTATAAAGGTTGCACTACTCAAAATTTCAGCTTGAGGGGTATTAGTGGAATTTGCATAAGCCAAAGCAAGATCATAAGCCTTTGAATCTATGCTTAATGAAGGATAAGAAACTACACTAGCCTCAAGATCATTAGACATGAAAATGATGCCCAATGCATGATATGCAATAGCTGCTACATTTCCATACACAGTTTTACACAAGAGGATTTTTCCTTTTATGCGTTCGGGATCCATACAAATATCAGAACAAGATTCAGCTTTCTCAATTGATGGACAATGTAGATTTGAAGCAGACATTCCATGGACCATTGGAATCTTTGTCCCATTTGATGCAAACGCATTTATTGACCTCCCCGTGAGTGTTAATCCATTACCAAGCAAAACTTTATCGATGATTCTACGATCCATGGTGGTAGCTGCAACACTGAATAACCAAGGTGATACACTAAATGTTAAACCTTTAGGACCAGAGTTACCTGCAGAATTTATGGTAAGAATCCCTTTTTCCATTGCATGAAAAGATCCAATTGCTATGGTGTCTGTATCAAAGGGAACTGGGAGATTTGCGCCAATCGAAATTGTAATGAGGTCCACACCATCAGCAATGGCATCATCAAAAGCAGCCAATATGTTATCACTTGAACAATCTTCATTACTGCACGCACTATAAACAGCAATTCTTGCCGATGGGGCGCCTCCTCTTGCAACTCCTCCAGCAATCCCATAGAAGCTTGCGCCCGAAACTTTATTCCCCGCCGTAGTTGAGGCCGTGTGGGTTCCATGCCCAACAACGTCTCTTGCAGAGCCTTCCCCTTTTAGATAGTGTCGTGCACCAATGATTTTATTGTTGCATGTGAAGTTTTTGCCGCCTTCGCATACTCCTTTCCACTTTTTTGGAATAGGAGAGAAACCATGATCGTTGAAGCTTTCTGATTCTGGCCATATTCCGCTATCTATAGCTCCGATTATAACATCACTCTCACCAGTACTGTTTCTTTGTGTCGATTCTTGGAACCCCATGAAGTCCCAAGATCTTGTTGTTTGTAGTTGGAGTGTTCTGCTTGGGAAAACCGAAACCACTCCTTCCATTTTTGAGAGCATTTCTCTTTGCTTATCAGTAATCATTGCAGCAAAACCATTAAAACTCCTATGATAACTTCTAGGAATGTGATTTTTTGCATCGTTATCATTAGTAGTTTGTTGCAGCATACTAAGGTGGTGGGAGGTTGGAGAATAATCTCCCTTTGGAAGTGATCCCATGTATACAATGTGAAGACTCCTATTATCATCATTACCGCTGCTTGCTACGGATTCTATGATGAAATAGGCATATAAGAAAAGAAGAAATCTATAGTTGGCCATTGTTCAAGTATGTTAGATACATGTATCCCATTGGCTTTTTATATAAAAGAATTTTAGTTTCAAGAGTCAAAATAATTTATTGATATGTAATAGAAACAAAATGAGACTTTGACTCTTTTCACATTCTCTCATAAATGAATTTTATTATATTTAATTGCTTTTAAGTATTAAGCAACACAAAAATTGAATTGCTAAGATATGGTCATATAGTCATCGATTCTCTTTCCATAATAGTCACCCAAAAAAAATTCTCCATCCATAATAGACCCAAAAAAAAATTCTCTTTCCACAATAGACCCTAATAATAAATGGCATAAATCTTAAAAGTTTAGTATTTTCCTAATTTGTGAAACCATATTGAGGCAGTGTTGCCATCTTGACATCATTGTTTGGCTAGATTTTATAAAATTTTTACGTTCAAAATTCATTTATTAAACCCGTCTTTTCGAATATAATTTTCTAAAAATTATAGTAGGGACTAGTGAGTTTTCGCGGTACAGTTTAAATTAAATTTACGATTTTGTAAATAAAAAATTAAATATGTTGTTGGCGCAAAATTCTAAATTCTTCAAATTAGAATTTCAACTCAAAGAGAATTTTTTACTCTCTCCAAGTTTGATGGCGTCAAGGGCAGAATGGAAGTTAGTCCCATGAGGTCAAAGTAAATACAAAGCAGCAACCAGTTGGCACTTGGTAGTGGTGGATAGGGATGACAAAGTGGGTAACCCGCCCTGCCAGAGCCCGAAAAAGATCGGGGTGAACAAGCGGGCCGCTAAAGTATCATGGGTTCAAAATGCTATCCTACTCCGTTCTATGTGAATTTGCGGGCATCCGGTGGGTAGGGGTGTGCGCGGATCGGATCGTATCGGATATGATCGATTTTCGATCCGATCCGCACATTTTTTATCGGATTGGATCAGATATGATATCCGCATTTTTAGCCTTCATATCCGATCCGCATCGGATTGCGGATATATCTGCAGAATGTGGAGAAATTAAAAAATAATTATTATTTGGGAAAAAAGACTTATTTTCTCATTATTTAACACATTTTAAAATAAAAAAACAAAATAATACAATATATCCTCTTGACAATATAAATATTTTTATTTCTAAACATTAAAAAATTCAACAACTTAACAATAAACATAAATTCATAAACATATTTTTAATTTTTAGTTATTTATTTAATAAAAGTGCGGATCTGCGGATCTGATATGCGGATTCCTACCACAAATCTGCAATCCGATCCTACACTAATGCGGATCAGATCCGTATTTGATCGGATGGCTATGCGGATCGGATCAGATTGGCAATTTTCGGATTGGATGCATATTTTACCGCGGATATGCGGATTTAATCCGATCCATGCACACCCCTACCGGTGGGTTATTAGCACGCTTAAATTTGTTTTTTTAAATAGTTAAATTCATTAAAAATAATTTAATAAATAATAATTTATTCAAAATCTAAATACAAATAAAAAAATAGTGTAATTTTTTAAATATTTTTCCTCAATTATCAGCGTTAATAAAATTATTTGTTATAATATACGTTATCTAATTATTTAAAATATAAAAAATAGAAATCTCAACTTAATATTCAAATAACTATATAAGAAATGCATAATGTAATATATATATAAAATATAAAATAAATAAAGAAATAAAAATTATAATTTTTAATATTTATATGTATGTATATATTCTTCTAATATTCACAAATATTTTGTAAATTAAAAGGAAAAAAAAACACATTGGCCCGGGGGCTGGCTCGCCCCATCTCGCCAAAACCCGCCGATTCGGCGGTGTGGACTTGGTGGATTTTATTTATTTGACGGGTTTAAAATCCTAACTCGAGCCGCCTTTTTTAACGAGTTTAACGGATCGCCCCGACAGATTTGACTGGTTTTGCCACATCTAGTGGCGGAGCTTGAAAAAACTTTATGGGGAAAAAAATATTTAATGCAAAAATTATATGGCGTTATTCATATCAAAACAAAGTTTAATAATATAATTAATTTTTTACTAATACGATAATAAATAAGTAATTATACAAATAAAGATTACAAAATACTTTATAATAGTACTTTTCGAGTTTTGGGTGACTTGAAATTAGTATTATAATCGTAGAAGAATTGAAATATATAAGCTATAAAATAATTAAAAAATTATAAAATAAGTAAAAAAATTATAGTTAGAATAATAAAATATTAAAAATTAACACTACTTATTGAGTGTTTGAATTTCTTTTTGTAGCAAAATAATTATTCAGTTAAGTAATCAACAAAACATAAAATAACATTAAATTAAATGGATTAAAAAAATATCCAATTTCTTCGAAACGCGGGAGAATATATTTGTTTGAACTTTGTTAAAAAAATCATAACTTCGAAAATTGTAACTTGTAAATTATTTATCAGTTTACACAAATATAATAACACTAATATTTATTACTTATTTTTGCATAATATAAAAATTAAATTAAAAATTTAATAAAATGTAAATTAACTTTTAATTAAATAAATAAAAAATACCTAATTCAAGCATATATTTGCAGTAAGGTGACAAATTAAATAGCAACCCAATTAATTGAATTGCGAGGGAAGGAAAACTAAAAACACAAGCTAATTTCAAATTGTTGTGAGCAGCAATTCATACTTGCAATTTTTTTATCTTTTTAATTGCAATAGGGTTATTATACGGGAAATTTTTTATTTATCTTTTTAATTGCAATAGGGTTATTATACGGGAAATTTTTTATTTAGTATTATAGAAATGTTTTTTAGAAAAATATAGCCAGATTTGATTAGATTAGTTTATAGATATAACAAGATTTTTCTTAATTTTCCAAGGTATCCCTTGATCCGACAGATCGATGATTAATTTGGTCACTGGGTTGCAGCATGTATAAGGCAGAATTCGAACTCCTACACTTATTTAAGTGGACTAATGAGTTAACCACTAGATTAACACAAGTTTATTTAATTAACAATATTTTTTTTTAATCTATGCTTAGGCTGTTTTTCTTAAAAAATTTTAAGGATATCGAAAGATTTGATTAGACCATTAAAGGAGATATATATGTTTTTCAATAATTATACACAACCAAGCATTTTAACAAACCAAATTCAACCAAGCTTCTCTCTTCCACACGCTTTTTCCCGTTTTTATCAACGCTTTTTTTTCTTCTCCTCTGCGCAGGAAGAAGACGACAGTAGCGACAACGATGATAGTGACAATGACGACAATGATGAGGAGAAGAACGATTACGAGCATGATGCCATTGACGAGGAAAAAGAAAGATAATACATTGAGGAATAAAGAAGAGGAAGAAGATGAACAAAATAGAGGAGGAGGAGGAGGAGGAGAAAAAGAAGATGATGATGATGATAATGATAACAACATTGAAATTGGAGAAGAATAGGAAGAAATAAACACAGCGGAAGAGGAGGAGGAGGAGGAGGAGAAGGATGAGGAAGAATGCAGAGAAGAGGAAGAAGAAGAAGAAGGAGGAAGAAGAAGAATAGGAGGAGAATGAGGAGGAAGAAGAAGAAAAGAAAAGAAAATTCATTTCTGTTTCAATTCAAAATCCATTTATACTTTTATTCAAAATCCGTTTCTATTTTCATGAAAATCTAATTCAATTTTTATATATGAAAATCCGTTTCTATTTTAATTCAAAATCCGTTTCTACTTTAATTCAAAATCTGTTTCTGTTTTCATGGAAATCCAATTCAGTTTTAATTCAAAATCCGTTTCTGTTTTCATTCAAAATTCGTTTCTGTTTTAATTCTAAATCCGTTTCTTCTTGTCTTCAAAATTCGTTTCTGTTTTTATAGAATATCCAATTCATTTTTTCATCATCATCATCATCAACAACAACAACACCAACAGCAACAACACCAACAACAACAATGGAGGAGGAGGATGAGGAGGAAGAAGAAGATGACGAAGAAGAGGAAGAAGAAGAGGACGAAGAAGAGGAAGAAGAAGACAGCGACGACGATGACAATGATGGCAGCGACAACAACGACGACGGCGACAACAAACAAGAAGAAGAAGAAAGAGGAAGAGGACGCGTTGCAGCAGTTACGGAGAAGGAGATGCACGTGTTTGCACGTTCTTTATGTGAGAGTAGTTATTTTTTGCTTGGTTGGACTTGGTTAGGGTAAATACTTGAATGTGTAGCATTATTGTATATTTTTTTACTAGGCCTAACTAGTTATTGGGCCATATCACTTTTTAGGTTTTATTAAAGGTGTAAAAAACAACAAAGAGTGAACGTTGAACTCCCTTACTTCAAGTTATGTCGTAACAAAAAAAAACTTCAAGTTATGTCAAGGGTATTTAACCACTTAATCTATTTCTTTTTCTTGACGACATATTACTACTAAATTTTTTAAAAAACGTTTGGGGCCATAGCCTCTGACTGCCCGTTAAGAGTTAAGAGCTCCGCCCTTGACAGCAAGATCAGAGTCATAAAGGAGTTATAGAAGCTAAATTTGGATACCAAGAAAACAGAAACGTGGGACTTTTTTGAAGAATAACTACCATTGAAGCTTGAAGGAAGTTATTTATTTATGGGCTTTATTCATTCATTTAGTATCACTTATTCTTCGTATTATAGTATCATGAAACTTTGTCAAATTCCAATTACACTTATGCAAGAATTCATGGAGTGCATACGTCAAATGTGAGTGAAAAATGTTCACTGTTCTTCGTTTCTTTTAGTCTTTTCTCATTATTTTTCTTCATTCATTACTTTTTTTTCCCCTTATTTCTAGATTCTTAATTACTTCCTTTTCCTTTGTTTCTTTGCATTTTCTTTCAAGTTCTTCAAGTTTCCGCACTTAGTTTCGATTTCACTATTTTAATGTTCATCATTTTTTTCATGCTTTCTTTACCGTTTAAGTACATAGCTTATTTCATTTGTATTTGTTACTTTCAAATCCTTGTAATTATTGTTCTTCATCAATAATGAAAAAAGGTACTAATCTTGCATCAAAATTCTTAAATATTTTGGCAAAAAACCTTAGGATCGAAACCACAATAAGCATCTCGGTCCTCGATTACGAGATTGTAGTACAAGCTTGATTAACACTATTTGCTAAGTCAAACAAAAAATCAAGCGAAACATATACATAACAAGTAACATTTGGGAGCAACTCCTTCCTTCTCTTCTCCCACCTTCCCGGCACAAACACCTTGGGTCGACGACAACCGTTCTCCACTTTATCTCGAGCTTGAGGCTACTCCATCACGTTCCTGCTTGACAGAACTTGGCCTTCTACTTCGTGAGAGGAGAAATCCCAATTTCAAGGGTTTAGGAAAAATAAGGACAATATACAAAATGCATTTGTTTTATCAGATAACTTGGGTGTTCATCTTAGCTTCTGTTACAGCCACATAGGACACGTTACGACTATATAAGTAGCTAATCTCTGATACAATCCATTGAGTCAAACTTACAAAGAGCTTTTGTTGTATAGTTTTTTCGAAAGTCAAGAGTGTTAAGTATTTAACAAATATTAGAAGTGAATTTATACAAACTTTAAAAGGTGAGGGTAATATATGTTTTTTTCTAATAAGTTTTAACATGAGAACTTTAAATAACCAACAATGATATAATATACAGTCAGAACAATATTTTGGAAAACTAATAATAATATATATAATAATTAATAATGTTAGGTAACCAATAAAAGTCAATATGAGTCAACAACTTAAATTAGATATTATATTTTTTTAGGTTTTGGATGTTATATTTCTAAAAAAATATAAAATTGGCTAAATTATTAATTATTTTTTATTGGTTACCAATATTTTTCTATAATATTCGTATACATCTCACTAAATGCCAGTTTTTGGGTGCTGCCATGAAGCTGGTGCTGCCGTCTTCCCCTGCAATGGCTTTCGTTGGAAAATTTTCTGATGACATTTTTATGGGTGCGGTGAGAGTTTGGCTTGGTCCGTACTGGTTGTTATGGACGGCAGCACCGCGCTGAATTTGGTGCGGCAATCAGTGCCACTCGTGGTTGACTTGTATAGTGCAGTTGTCTTTGTGATGACCGCTATAAATTGGGGTGTGAATTGGTGCTGCCTTTCGTATGCTGGAAACACAGTTGTCAATTTGTGGTTTGTGCGAAGAGAATGCTATCGAGTTTTTTGGTTTGATATGATATTTGACGTATTCTGAGCTGAGCTGGTAAAACAACCGTGAAATCCAAGATTTCTCTGATTTCAATCTCATTGTAGCTCATTCCCTTCCATTCATTGTCTTGCATGGTAAATTCTTCTTCTTTCACCAAAGTTGACTTCTTAGTCTTCTCTATCTCAATTATTTTCACGATTCCTTCTTCGTACTCACCTTCACACTAACTTGGATACTTCTCTTTGAGTTCACTGCTTTTGCTGAGCATTTTCGAAAGCTTCTTAATTGCTTATTTGGCATTTGACTAATGTTTATTATTTCTCTATCTTTTCTTAGTTTTCAATGAATTTTGGTAAACTTGGCTTCTTTTTTAAAACAATTGAAGATAGAATCATGCTTTATGTTGGTTGCGTTTGTTGAAATCCATGATGAGTTGATGAGAATTGACAAAGGTAGGGGTTCCTATTAGAAGATAAGGAATTTGGGAACAAAAGGGAAAAAAGTGTTACCACTATGCTAATAGGAAAGCCTCGGGTTAAAGATAAGAAACTATGTATTGAAAGACAGGTTTTCTAATTAAAGTAAGGGTACATACAGTTTCATTGGTTAAGTAAGTTGTCATGGACCAACTATCCTGTAGTCATGGCCATGGCATGTAAGTGCTTAATTGGTTACAATACTTCTGTTGTAACAAACATTTGGCATCTGGCAATTTATTTAATTACAATATATTTTCTCTCTTCTTGCAGACATCTATTCTCTCTGAAAAGGAGGTGAAGTTGTTTGGTAATTATCTTTCTCAGTAATTTAATTGTGATTGGTTTCCAAATAAACATTTCTTTATCTATAGGTAAAGAAGATGAAAGGGATGAGTAAGTAGTGCTATGAAACCATCTTACAACAATGGTTTTTTGTTTTGATACTTTCTTTGATGGCAAAGGGTTCGGTGCCCTTCTTCCGGAGGTCACCGTTGCCTCTCCTAAAAATAATTTAAATTTAAACCCCACTTCTAAGATATGCATATTCAACAATGACACATGAAAATTCCCAATTTATATTTTTGTACCACTACATCAAACTCTTGTTTTTTTTAAAGAGGCAAAATGTACACAACTCTCTACAATTCCATGGCATCAAAAGATCCATCTTTATTCCCATCAAATGACATCAAAATTTTGCTTCCATGTTTTGTTCTTTGTTCCTCAAACATGCCAAGAAATTTCTGGAGTTGAAATCTTAACATTGATGTATCACTTTTTTGAGGTAACATTCCCATATAATCCAAATTGTGCAAATGAGTTTTGAATTTGAAAGACAAATTGATTGTGGTGAGTAGTTTTTATACTCCAGGGTTGAATTTAAGAATCCATTCATTAACTCACTTTAAACATTGCTTTTTAAAAAAAAAAAAATTAACCCTTTGTTATGAAATGCAACTTAGTGGACCAACTATATGAAAGACCATTTTTCTTATTTTCAGTTGATATAGTCTTTACAACAAGAGAATAAAATACGGGTGTTGAAGATGTTAAAAGGCATGTGAATATGATTTGAACTGGAAGGGAGATTGAAAAGGATTAGTGTGTTTTTCTTAAACAGAAATGGAGTTATTTTGAGGTGGTTTAAAATTGAAAAACAAAAAGATAAGTGGATGAATTTTAATTTTCGAAAATAAAAAATGGGGTAGATTTTTTAATTATTTTAGGAAGGTTATCGATGCCCCTCTCGGCACCGAATCCTTGGCCTTCTTTGATATCAATGTGTAACTTTGTTGTGAAAACTTTGAAAAGAGTTATGTCTTGGAAAATGCCATATTTTTGTAGTATATATATGCATATATAACATTTAAACCTTGCAAGAATGTAACTATTCATTGCTATTCCTCTATATGATATTTATCTTTTTTCAAGGTTGCATACACTTTGTAGAAGAACCTGTCCGACTGGCTTTGCATAAATTATTTGCTTTCTATGTAGAAATGGAGTTACTACAGTTACAAAACTTTTATTTTACATGCATGGAAGCAAGCACAATCCTCGAGTGAGCATGCAAGTTTCTCTCAGCAAAATTCAATTCAAAAGCCCTCTTTTTCTTCTTATTCAATTGAGGGGCCAAGAGACACGTGTTATTATTTCTAAGTGTGCATTTGATAAATGATCATGGTTCTCTCTATGAGAAAAATAGCAATTTATTAATTAGAGTCTTAACTCTTAACCTCATGGGTGCATTTGTTTAAGTTTATTTTGAAAAAAAAAAATTGTTTAGAAATTAAAATTAGTAGCTCTTTAAATAAAAGTTTTTTCAGTTTTTTCAATTATATAGAAGATTTTAATTATATCAATTTTTAACTAGACAATAATATTGTTGTCTAATCAAAATAGATTGTTTTGTCTAGATAGATGGTTATGCATAGATTTGATTCTATTTGCATATCCGCAATATTTATTCGAATCCGATCAAAAAATGCGGATACAACAAAGTTATTAGATCGGATAGGATCACGGATTTTAGGTAGATATCTGTGTATCCAATCCGTATATCAGTAAATCCGCAAAACAAAATAAATAAATAAATAAATAAATACTCTAATTTTTATATTTTATTTCAGCTAATAATTATTATTCATATATGTTATATTATTTTGTTTTTGTTATTCAATAAAGGTTTGTGTAATAATAATAAGAGTAAATAAATTTAAAGAATGACAAAAAGAATTCTATTAACTTACTTTTTTTAGAAATAGGCTTTTTAAAATATTTTTTAATTTTTTCAGATATATCCATATTATTCCATCTGACCCGCACTTGTGTCACACGCACTATCAGGGTGAATGTGATTAAAGTTGTTTTCTATCAATATGTTTATTATTTTGGGCATGTATATATAATGAGTTTGGAAGATTTTATACTCGGTATACCTGTAATCTGTAACCATTGATTTTGATTTATATTTATATTTTAAGTTTTTTTAATCAAAATCAAACGATTACAGATTACAGGTATACCAAGTATACCGCTAAAGTGGTATACCGGAAAACTTTCCAATGAGTTTAATTAGTGATGGATTTTATGTTATTAATAAGTGTTTATTATTTTAGGAGCAAGTTTTATTGTGCCCGTCTACATTAGCAGAATGAAATTATAGGTAAGAAAATTGACTTTCAACAAGGACAAATTACAAAAAAAAAAAAAGTTATATTTTGTATTGCTTGAAAATAATGAGGGGCTCTCCTAGGGTTTTGTACGGGAAAGGCGTGGTGAGTGTGAGGGAGAAACACAATGAGGTCGCCAGTGATGCTGGGCAAAGAAATAAAGGGGAGAGTGAAGGGGGGGGGGTGTTGTACTAGGTGTAAGGATAGTGGGCTATGAGCTAGGTAGACAATCATGGAGGGATATAGTTGCCGGAACCAACAGAACCAACAATAAGGACGCTGATGAGGGTGGTGAATGACAAACTATACGAAACAAAGAAAGTGTAACTTAGAGGAATATCAACGACGGTGTAGCTGAAATAGGGGGAGATATTGATACTAAGACTCATTTACTGTTTGTGGATAACCTCCCAAGCCACATCACCAAAAGATTTTTATACAAAGAGTTTGGCTTATATGGGAACATGGTTGATGTTTACAATGCTAGAAAGCCCAAGAATGGAAAGGAGACTCTATTTGCCTTTGTCACGTACGACTCAAAGGGTGGAGTGGTGAGGGCAAGGGAGAATTTGGAAGGATCATATATCGCTAGAAAGGAAATAACTATCAAGGAAGCCTACATGCAAAGAAACAGAATGACAAGGAGAAAATAGCCAATTAAGAAGTGGATGAGAAAAACAATGACCAAATGATAATGGGAGTCTGAGGGTGGGAGTTGAGAGAACAAAGCCATCAACGATAACAGAGCAGCCAAAGACTTGGAAGGAAGTCGAGGTTAGGGTGGCAGATAAGCAAAAAGAACTTCTAGATAGAAGTATTATTGCTAAGTCATTTGAACCCATTAAGTTTGAACTAGTGGTGAAGCATCTGGATGAATTGGAGAAACAGTATGGAAAAATAGAATGCATGGATCTTGGCCCAAGAAAACACATATTATCCATGGATACAGTAGAGACACGAGACAGGGCTTTAGCAGATGCAATATTTATAGGGATATTTGATGAGGTAAGGGAGTATTGGGGATTCAAGTGAGCGTTCTCAAGGAGAGTATGGTTAGAATTCATGGGGCTGCCGATTCACTTATGGAGCGATGATACGTTCGCAAAAATGGTGAATGGTCTTGACGCAAAAATTGTAATGCTTGATGAGATAACAGAAAATAGAAGATCATTCAGTGTGGCAAGAGTTCTTGTTGATTGCTTCCAATGGGAACCAATCAAGGAATGGATGTCGATCAGATGTGAGGGGACGACTTTTGACGTGTATGTCAAGGAGTTTGGAGGTGAAGTATTAAGCAAACAAGTCCATCCAGTGGATGATGAGAGTGAAAACACGGTGGTGGAGGACTCTACGTCCATTTCCATGGAGTTTATCAATGGGGTTTTGGCAAGGGCTTGGAAGAGGAAGCGTTGGTCCGGGATGAGCAAAATCATGATAGAGCCGTTGGTGCCAAGTCTCCCATTGATGATTGCACTAATCGAGACTTGGAGATCGTGATGGATGGTGGGCGCATGCAGAGTGAGGCCAACAGGGGATTAATTAGTGGGAAGAGATTAATGAATGGGAGAGATGTATCTGGTACAAGTTCGGGTGATCCAACTAACCGTGAAGTATGGGATGCTGAAAATGGGCTTACTAATGACATGGCCCAAAAGGAGAAAAAAGTTGCTGCAATTCATGAGGAGACATGTGGGCTTTCTGAAGAAGACATAACTGAGCCCACGCAATCTTCATGCCCATTCCCTCCTGGGTTTGGTCCATGCAGTAGCGGGTTACATGCCCATAAGACAATCGGTGCGGTCAAGTGCAAAATGGTGGATTGGAGGTCTTGAAAGACAACTACACAGAATCTGAAAACCTTAATACGAGAGAAGAGGCAAACGATGAGTCGATACATGATCTGTCATTCCAGAGACACTAGAGGAACATACTGAAGCCATTGAGACGAGACATCTATGCCAAGAAGGATTCTTTTTCTTGTAGGAAGAAAGTGAGGAAGTGTTGCTGCGAGACTTAATCAGAAGTGACGAGAATAGAGGAGGATCGAAGAGAAGGAAACAATAGAACTTGGCAAGCGGCAGCAAAGACAGAACTAGAAGGAGAGTGGTACTGGCTTCATCAAAAAGAATCTTACAGTCAGGTGCGACACTAAACTCGAAATAAAGGTTGTATTTTGGAATGTTAGGGGGTTAGGGGGTGTTGGAAAACTAGAAATGGTGAAGAGTCTGTGTACGAATAATAGAGTGGATTTCATTAGTATCATAAAAACAAAGAAGGGCATGGCAGATAGAAGGCTAGTTAGTAAGATATGGGGTACATGGTCTAAGTGCTGCTGGGAGGTGGTGGAGGCATTGAACACTTTGGGAGGAATCCTTTGTATTTGGAGGAAGGATTTTTTTGAATGTGAAGAAGTGGTGAAAGGGGAGATATGGATAACCTTAACGGGGCGATTAAGCAAAAGAAGTTTTTGTGTGATATATGTTCAGTATGTGGATCACATGTTAGAGATGAAAAATTTGTGTTTTGGAATGAATTATCTAGTATCAGAGAGCATTGGGAAGTGCCTATGATGATTAGAGGCGATTTTAATGAAATTACGAATGAACAGGAGAAGGGAAGCTGTAAAAATCTATCACAGAGTAATAGGGATTTCAAAGAATGGATCGAGTTCATGGAACTGATTGACCTAGAATTAACAGGGAGAAAATATACTTAGTATGGAGGTAGGCGCTGTAGTAGGATCGACAGAGTCATGGTGGAGGTAGAATGGGTGGAAGTATTTGAGGATGTGCAGCTCAAAGGCATCAACAGAGCTCTATCCAACCATTGTGCAATCATGGTGCATACGGAGGAATTGGACTGAGGTCCAAAACCATTTAGAACGCTAGATATGTGGCTTACTGATGGGAGGTTTATTGAAGTAGATAAAGAGGCATGGAGTAAAATGAGCGACTTGTCAGTGTTGGAGAAGATGAGAAATTTACGGGAATCACTTAGGAAATGGAACAAGGAAGAGATTGGGGTTCTCAACAGAAATATTGAGGTGATTGAGCAGGAAATAAGGGGGGTTGATGAAAAAACTGAGAAGAGGGAAGTTGATGAATGTTTGTTGGCAAGGGGAAGAGCACTTTGGATTTTTGTGGAGATGTGGTATGAGCGTAAAGCGCTATATTGGCAGCAGCTATCCTGCTCAAGATTTGCCAATTGAATGGATAGAAATACCAAATTCTTTTATGCAATGGCTAAGACCAAGAAGAGGGGGAGCAGAATTGAGAGTTTGAATTTCAATGGCAGCATGTATACGGGGAGAAACATAATTTTGAAGGAGGTTAGAGGATATTTCCTATCACTTTACAGTGAGGAAGAAGCTATGAACGCAGACTTCGATAAAGCCCTTGTGAAGAAGATTAATTTGGATGATGCTGAAAGAATTGAACATATGCCTACTGGTGAAGAAATAAAAACAATGGTGTCGGATTGTGAACTAAAGAAAGCGGTGGGACTAGATGGTTTTAACTTCAAAAGCATACGAAAATTATGGCAAGTGGTGGGTGGGGACTTCATAGCCTCGGTTAAGGAGTTCTTTATCATGGGAACACTCCCTAAACTAGCAAAATTGGCGTGGGTGGCATTGACACTAAAAGAAGGAGGCAAGGATGATCTTAAAGACTATAGGCCAATCAGTATGGTCACTTGCGTGTACAAGGTGGTAGCAAAAATTCTAGTTGCTCAGATTAAAGTACTCATGCCGAAGCTTGTCGGGGAGGTGTAGGCAACTTTTGTCAATGGAAGAAGAATACATGACGAAGCTCTTATAGCATGCGAGGTTGTGCATTGGTTTAGAAGATAGAAAACCCCTACATGGCTGATTAAGCTTGATTTTCAGAAGGCATATGATCGGGTTAGATGGGAGTTTGTGGATAGGGTGTTGATGAATGGGTTTTGGAGAATGTTGGAGACTGGATTCAAGAGTGTTTAACGACCTCGATGTCGATATTGGTAAACGATGTTCCTACTAAACCGTTTGATGTACAGCGTGGGGTAAGGTAAGGCAATCCCTTATATCCGTTTCTATTTGTACTGGTGGCGGAAGTTCTTAATGGCAGCCTTAACAGGCTTGGGAATTCTGGTAGCATAAAGCCGCTGAAAGTGGGGAAGAATAATATACTCTTGAGTCATTTGCAATATGCAAATGATACAATACTATTTACTCCACCAGATATCACAACAGTGATAAACTATAGAAGAATATTGAAGGGCTTTGAAGTGTTATCGAGCCTGAGAATAAACTTTGATAAATCAGTGGTGATAGGTATCAATTGCAGCAACGAGGAGATTCAGACAGCATGCAGAATTTTAAATTGTGGAAAACTGGAGCTACCGATAAAATACTTGGGCATCCCCCTTGGTGCAAACTCGAAAAGACTTAGTACGTGGAATCCAGTGGTTTAGAAAATTGAAGAGAGACTCAAAGGTTGGAAAGGGAAGCTCCTTACTAAAGCGGGTAAATTAGTTTTAATCAAATCTGTATTAGAAAATTTCCAATGTATTATCTTAGCATTTTAAACTGCAGAAGTCTATTGCTAAGAAAATTGTGTCATTACAAACGGGTTTCTTTTGGGAAAAATTTGATGGGGTAGGGGAATGCCATGTATTAAATGAAAAATTATACAAAAACCAAAGAATCTAGAAGGTCTAGGAGTATCTGATGTGGTCCTGAAAAATACTGCTTTATTGTTTAAATGGTGGTGGAGGTATGAGAAGGAAGTATGCCCATTATGGAAGAGAACAATTGATTCATGTGATAGGATTGAGGAATGATTAGGGATAAAAAAATAGAGGAAGTAAGGTGGGGGAGGTGTATAGGTAATATATTAGGAGTAAATAAGGGTGATAGAGAGCTTAGTGAAATTTTCCAACAAGGGATGCAATTGGTGGTTGGGGATGGTAGAAATGTGATATTTTGGCATAGTCTATGGCTGAAAGAGGGGGTATTGAAGGAATTATATTCGAGATTTTTCTTGCTGGCATCCGAAAAGGAATTCACGATTAGTGAATGTGTGTTTTGGAATGGAGTAGCATGGACTTGGAGTTTCTGTTGGAGGAGATCGTTGTGGAATTGCTTGGGAGAAAGAAACGTTGCAAGAGATGATGTGATTGTTGAGTAATGTAGGGACAAACCAGGGGGAGGTTGATAGGCTAGTGTGGAGGCATGAGAAGGATGGAGAATATTCTGTAAAATTTTTCCTGCAGGTAATCTACAAGAAAAGAAAGCATGGCAATGAGACGAATATGTATAGCCTCATCAAGTCATTATGAAAAAACCTTGTACCTCCTTGGGTGGAGCTCTTAGTTTGGTTTGTCATATTGGAAAAATTGTACACAAAGGAGAAATTACTAAAGTGTGGGATGATTCATCAATCGGCAGCAGCTTATGTTTTATGTGAGATGTAGACTGAAACTATACAACATTTTTTCTTGAACTATATGGTGTCTTGGAAGCTATGAAGCATGGTATTGTGTGAGTGGAACTTAGCATGGACGTGGCAGAAAGAGACAAAGGGATGTTTTGAAGAGTGGGTCTTATACCCATAAAGAAGAACAATGAGAGAAACATGAGTGGTACTCTTTTTTGCCTCAATCTAATGTATTTGGAATTCGCACGACAACAAGATATTCAGAGATCAGCAGAATGGAATTGAGGAAATGTTCAGAGAAGTTATAATCCTTAAGGATATATAATCCATGATTTGGCTAAAAAAAATTGAAGAAGTGAAATAGAAGGAATGAAACTAGTATTATGTGTTGCTGATTTTTACTTTCAGGAACTAGTATTAAGTATTGCTGTTTTTAATTGCAAAATCATGTTTAGGTATATAGTGTTTAGGTGATAATGTTAATTTAGGATATGTATTGTTAGCTTTTGATTTATGTCATGTTTTATATTTCGAATTGTAACAAAAAATTCAACCCCAATCCAATTGAGTTTTTTGGTGTGAATCAAACTGATAAAAAAAAACTCATAAGATTATTTTTAGCATGTAAAATGACTCTAAGAAACATATATAACAAAATATATAAAAATATTTGTTAATAGTTATAAATTCATTAATATATAAATATATATTACATTTTTTAACTTTAAAAAATAATTTAATTTTCATGCACCGTCAGTGTAAAAGAGTTTTATACATACATTCAATCAAATATTATCACATCATAAAAGTAATTAATTTTCAAACCTAATACTTATAAAATCATATAAATACATAAATATAATTAAATGACTATATAAAACTCTTTATACCAACAATACATTAAAATTATAGGGTATATAAGGCTTTGAAACATATATCTTCATAGATGACTTTAAAAATATACCAAGTTTTACAAAACTAAAAGTACAACACATGACCTTTCTAAACACAAGGTAAAATACTCAAAAAAAAAAAACTTTATAAAATCGGACGGTTATCTGATTTTTTATGGTCTCGCACACAAACTCTCTCTCTCCCATTCCTCCCTTCATTGTTCTTTCATTTAAAGGTATTTCCATTCATCCTATTTCATTTATAATTATAAACTACTTTAATTTATTAGTTAGATTACTTTAATTTATGTAGATTAATTTAATTTATATGTTTGTAAATTTGTTTTATTTGCATCGTTAGATTGGTATAATTTAAATTAATTATATAGGCTCCCTAGATTATTTATTTTACATGCGTTGGTTAGATTATTTTAATTTATGTCAATTATGTAGATTAATTTAATTTTTATCAGTAAATTTATTTTATTTGCATTGTTAGATTAGTTTAATTTAAATTAATTATGTAGAGATCCCTACATTTATTTTAGGGCAAATGACCTAAATAAAATGGATGGGAGAAAAAATAATTGAATTGCCCTAAAAGAAGATGCATGATCGAATTGCCCTGTTTCCCATCTATATAATATGTTGCAGGGTGTGGGGTATTACAATTTACACATAATACCCTGCACCCTGCCACAGATTATGTGTTAAGAAGGACACACATAATACGCTGCAGGGTGCCATGTATTACGTTAAAATTGCGTAATACATTTTAGGATCCCACGTATTATGTGCATATGTGAAATCCGTGGGACCCTCGTGGGTATTAGAGTTCAGGTTGGATATAAATAGGTAGTGAGAGTCATTTGTGTTGTTAGAGTGTGTAGGGAGTGATGGATGGGGCTAGAGGAGACTCATTCCTGGCACTCGTTCATCACAACGGAAAAATAAAGAAAAGAATCTCAGAGGGTGTGAGATTTAAATGTGATTGTCCAACGAATGTGTTTATATCCGGTGGTACCTCGCTCGCGGACCTGCAAGCAACTATTGAACGAAGACTTGGTTTAGATGCCAGGAAGAGAGTTAGCCACATTTTCTATAGAGTTCTTGTGGCGGTGGTGTCAAGTGGGGTCAAATATGATTGCTTCAGCGTTGAGAGCGACGAAGATCTGTAGGTTCTGTTTCACTGTCGGCAGCAGTTTCCAGAGGTTCGGACGACTGAGTTATATGTTGAGATTGCTGATGTTGGAGCGTGTTCAGGAGGCTCGAATCTGCATCCACAGCCGGTCCATATAGGGCCCACCCATTGTCCCCCGGATGTTGGTGGTCCGA
>JASCZI010242040.1:15306-39826 GCA_036250425.1 Stylosanthes scabra | reverse complement strand
TGAAAGGATTTAATTAAAGTTTTATGATTATTGTTTCTTATTAAGCTTAGCATATAAGCATGAGAGAATAGAGTGATACACATACAAATATTGATATTTCTATTCTTTTATTATTTGGTTGTACAATTAAGTAGTCTTAATTTAATCCTTATTATTTGCAACTTTTAAGTTGAAAATTTCAAGCATTTATAAGGGAATCATTCAAGAAAAATAATATGTTTTATTTTATCTTATTTATAGTTAGTATCTGTCGGCTTAAGTGCCTCCCTGAGTTTTGTGACCTTTGTAAGGGGATGTTAATAGTGTCGGTCACACAAAAATATTTTCTCTATTTTCTTGTTTAGTTTTGCTTGAGGACAAGCAAAAGTTCAAGTTGGGGGTTGTGATAACTCTTTAATAAGAGTTATTTTATCTATTTTTTATACTAAATAACAGTTTTAAATTCATAAAAATAGGTAAAAATATGTAATTTTATTTATTACTTCTAGTAAAAGTAGTAAAATAAATAAATTAAGATATTTGTTTCATTTTCAGCCTATATTTGAAGAAAAATCAATCAAGCAACTCTACACATGCAAAAATTCAAAATGACAACTCAACAATTGCAAATTGATGGACTAAAATATGAAGAACAAGCAGAAATTCATCAAAGGCACATGGTTTTGCAGCATTTTCAGCTACTAATGCCATAAAAGTCATTCAATCAAGTTGCCAAAGAAGAAATTTTATGCAAACATGCAGAAAATCAAAGATTTCCAGCTGCCACAAATCTTATTTTGTCAAATGTATGCATGTTAGGTGTAGAAATCCATTTCTTGCTCTATAAAAGGAGAGCTCATTTGGAGCTCTAATGATCAATTTTTCAGAAGTTTAGAATTAGTTTTTCATACACTAAAAACAGAAATACACTTAGAGAAGGTTAATTAGAGAAGATTAGAGCTTGGAGACAACAATCCAGCACCATTCTTCAATAATGTACACATTTCTCTCATCCTTTAATTACATTTTCTGTTTTATTTGTGTTATTATGAGCTAAGTATCTAAACTAGGGCAATGATGTAGCCTATTATGTAAATTGAATAAGTATCAATGTCATTCAATTAAATTTGTCATGAATCATTTGTGTTTATAATCAATCTTAATGTTTTTAGATGCTTGATCACCATTTAAATGATTTGATGAATTACAATGCACTTGAGAAAGAAGTTGTAAATGATGCTTCTAATTATAAACACCATAAATTGAACGAAAACTAAAGATAGACAAACGTAATTTATGTGGTTGTCATGTAAGTTTCACAAAACATAATCTTTTTTCTCACATAAGTTGTAACTAAGAGATTAGTACATCTATATGAGTTTAAGAGAATTTCTTGACCTTGAGAAAGGCTAGAAATTAAATTAGAAAACTTAACCAATTTGATATCATAACAAAGAAGTTGAATGACATGATTATAAATATTTAATTCCATAATAAGGTGAAATCAATTGTCCTAGCATTCATTTATTTCTGATTCTTGTATCTTGAGTTAATTTCATATTAATTCTAAAGCTTTTAATTTTCAAATAGAAGTTAAATTTAGTTAATTTCAGTAATTAACAATTCCTCGTGGGAACGATACTCTACTCAAACACTTTATTACTTGAACGACTAGTGCACTTGCTAAAAAGTGTGTGCGTCTAGCCCACGTCAATATGCAATTTGTTCATTCTTGTTCATTCTTTCATAGCCTCTGTTTTTAATTTTTTATGTGTACAAATAACACAATGTCTGTGGCATTGTATAGTTTAGGTCTAGTCTAATATTCTAATCAACAATTTTTATTTAAAATAAACTAAATCAACTTGATATTCACTATTCAAACCTATAAAAATGTGTACACATTCTACATTTTGCACTCATTCCTGAATGGTGAATGCCATATTTATCTGTCTCTTTCTTCTCATTTACCAGAGACACCTTGCAATAATAAGTGCTTGCTACCAAGAAGTTGCATTGGCTGTGTATAACATTAGCAAGCATATATATGACCTTTGAGAATGTTGTGGACAATGGCTTCACATGTTTTGAGTATTGAGTAGGAAGAATCTTGAGGCTGTAAATAACAATGGAGCATTGCCTAAGGGATAGACCATATGTCTTGCAAACAAAGAAGATGTCTCAGCTGTTAAGAAATTTAGTTGTTGCTCGACATAGTTTTAAGAGAATAAAGAGAGGGAGTTCATCATCTAGACAGTGAGAAATAAAAGCATACTGAAATATTTATTGAGAATGCATATAAGTTCATCATATAAAATTTATGATTATTTGTGAATTAATATTTCTAACGAAGAGAAGAAGCAGGTTAGCAATCCTCTTGAAACCAATAGAAGTTCAATCTTCTCAAATTGCCAAATGAAAAAGTCAAAAACACAATCCCCAGAAGCTGCCATTGAAAAAGACATTCGAAACTAGAACATGTGCAATGATAGCTATCACAATTCACAATATGAGTACTTTAGTATTTCACTATAGCTTTAACACTATAGCAAGAAAAAATGTCATCATCATAGTCTAACTAATCATAAATAATACAAGGCCTTTTTGAATCCTAATTTCTTTTTTCTAATTGCTTTCTAATACAAAGAAACATATATTATAAGATACAATAATCCCTTGTGAAAGATAACTCAATTTAGCTCTACTCTTGTGACAATAATTCCTTCCACAACCAGTGAGATGATGCTACTTGCAATTATGTTAAATTTTATTAAGGACAAGCCAACAAAATAGTAGCCATAAAAAATGTTCATAATTTTTTTTGATTTGTTTTAAGGAAACAAAATAAACCATCAATTCTTCACCGCGTATATTCTAAGATAGAAACGAAAGTAAATGGAAACCGCTTATAGCTAAACTAAGCTAGTAATTAACAAATCTCCAAATTAAATACTGACTTTGCGTCAAAATCATATATACAATGAAAAGAAACAAAGGGTCTCAAGCTGTTCAAAACTCGCAGTTCACACTACCCATTTCAATTATAACCAGAATTAGCAGAAAATAAAAAAAAAATAGTGTGCAGATTACCTCAAAGATCCAGTACATGAGAAAACTAAAAAGTTAAGAAATGTAAAGAAAAATGCTTTATAGATAGAAATTACAATGGCGAAAAAAAGGGAAAGAAAGAAGAGATTAAATTGATCGGGTAAGAACAAAAGCTACTAACGAGTAGAAGGGCCAAAGCATGTAGCGAAGATTGAAGACATGAGGCGAGCAAGGTTCTTGAAACTTGCAATTATTAGCAGCTTCGTTCTTAACCTAGTCTCTATGGTAGCTGCTATGTGCTTTGATAGGGAAAAAATTAGGTTACAGGAATTTAATTTTAAAAAGATTTGTGTTATATTTAAAAATTCAATAATTAGTAATATAACCAACCCGGGATATGTTTAGAATTATTTTTTACGTGCACATCAGAAACGCCCAAAGTAATTGGGTGCATTAAAGACAGCCCCAAGATATAGGTATAAAAATGGGTGCTTTATCAATCAAGTTACAATAACAAAAATGTAGAAAGAAACAAACTTTTGAAGCTACTATTTATTCATGCAGTTAATCAGTTATGCCTCATGCAAAACTTACAACTTACTTAATTTACATAATAGAGAAGTTACAAGTGCTCAAGGGAGAGGCTTCTAAAATAGTTAATAGTTATCAGAACAATAACTTTCATTAAGATTTACTGATAATTTCTTTGTTGATAGAATCTATAAATGCTTCTAAGTATTTCTTCATTAATTTGTAACATTGACAGGAAATTCATGAATCTCATCTGTCCACGAGTTTTTTATCTTCACTGGATCAATGGTGTGTAGTGCACACCACACAACACTATTGCACTTGAATCCTGATCCAAACCCAATCTGCCATATTTGATCACCTCTCTTAACTCTTCCCTTAGCCTCACAATATTCCAATTCATACCACACTGAGCTACTTGAAGTGTTACCATATCTGTAAAGAGTCATTCTAGAAGGTTCCATATGCCAGTCACTTAGCTTTAGCACTTTTTGCATCTCATCTTGCACTACTTTTCCTCCTGTGTGAATGCAAAAATGTTTAAAAGCAAGCACAAAATTAGGAGTATAAGACTTAATGACTCCTGTCTTAAAGAAATCTCTCATTACTAAACTTGCAAGAAATTTCATTTGTTCTGTCCAGGGTAGGACACATTTTCCAAGAATGGAAATGTTGGTGTTAAGGGCTTTTCCAGCAGAATTCATAATGTTCTTAGAAAGTGAGACTCCAGTAAGACCCTCTTCATCTTCTTTCTGAAGGACGCTGTTGTAGCAATCATCTTGAGAACCTTTGTGAGTTCGTACAATGTGTTTGAGATAATACTTTGATCTATGAGAGTCAGAAGAACGATTGGAGAGAAGAATTGCTGCACCTCCCAATCGAAAGATGCAATTGGATACAAACATGGACCGGTTGTTTCCAAAGTAGGTGGCACCTGTTACGTTTTCGGTGCTGAAGACTAATGCGTAAGAATTATGATGTACCTGCCATTTGTTGGCTTTATTTGGTTGCTGAGAAATAGGAGGAAATGGAAATGAAGGAAGAGGGAGAAATTGCACAATTTTACTCATAAATTACAAATAAAAGTTTGTGACTTTTCTTCCTTCATTTTCGCTTTTACTCCATTTCTCTCCAACCAAACAATGCCAAAATGAAAATGAATAAATTAATTGCATGATTTTATCGGCAACAATTTTGGTCAGTTTTATATTTGTAAGATGAACGAGTGAAGAAGTAAATCTTGAAGAACAAGAGAAAAGAAAAAGACTTTGATGTGTTACTAATTATGAATGATTGCTATTGGGTGAATGGAAAACTATTATGCCTTAGTGAATAGCTAAGGCATTTATACAAGCAAAAGTTAAAGACTTTATAGCTCAAGATTGAGTCTTTAAGCAGAATAACAGATTTCTAACTCAGTGTTAGTACTATAATTTCAGTGAAATTGTAACTTAGATCTTTATAGTTTAAAAGTTTATAATTAAATTCGTATATCAGTAAAAAATTTATAATTTAGTCCATGTATCTAGAAAGTATTTGATGTAACAAAATATTATGTGGCATATTATATTTTGTAATCACATGTGATGTCATATGCATTAGTTGAAATTGTGATTGATGAAAAAAAACCAATCCCATAAATCAAAGAAGCCTGCTAAATGCAATAATAAGAGTAGTCCACTCATAATAACACATGACTTAACAATTTTTTTAAACATCAAATTCAAACAAAGACTAAATTGTAAATTTTTATGGGTATAGGCATTCAATTACAAACTTTTAAACTATAGGGACCTAGTGTATAGTTTAACCATTATTTTAAGAAAAAAAGTTGTTAGAGTCTCCGTGTACTTATTAGTGATTTTATTATATGACTTATGCTATTTGTATACTAAATTTCAGTCACCAAATTAATCATCAGTGTAAAATATATATTAAAATACAAAATATATTTAAATCATACATACACAAATACTTAATGACTAAATTTTGGTGTATAAATAATATTTTTTATTTATTTAATGTGTACTATAAAAACAAAAATAATAATTTTATTGAACAAGTGATTTAATTAACCAACCAAGTTCAACCAAGATATTTATTCTATGCTAAATAGAAGAGTATTTCGATGTCAAATAGAACTTTATTTATGTGCTATTTTTATACTATTTGACATTGAAATAATATTCTATTTAACATAGAAATAAATGACTTAATTGAATTTGATTGGCCAAAATTACTTGTTAAAATAGCATTAGCCAAAGGAAAAATGTTATTTTATACTTTAATTATATTTATGTACTAGTTATTTATGTTGACGATTTAAATTTTTTAAATTCTTGACTCCTTGAGAATAAGGGAAAGTACCTGCAACAGTTGTTTGGCAAGGTCAATGGAAATAAGACCAGCACTGCAACCCATGCCAGTAAGATTATAGCTCACAACATTGTTCCTAAGCTTATAATGGTTCACAATCATTGCACTCAGAGAGGGCATGCTATTGAACACAGAGCAATTGGTCACAACAATTCCAATTTCCTCTGTTTTCACTTGTGCTTTCAACAAAAGTTCATCAATGGTGCCAATCACCACTGATTCTCTCTCTTCCCTTGCCCCGGCGAAGGAAGCGTTTTGGTGTTTTTAAGAGGAGAGGCTCTGACCCGTAAGCCTTCTCACTAATTCCAGACTTTTCTAGAATCTTCTTTGCGAAATTGATGCTCTCATCTCGAAATGTTCCTGTACTCTTTGACAGCTTCAAAAATTTTTCCTTAGTGCACATGCATGAAGGATTATCATGTTTGTAGCACGCAAAATCCACAAGATAAACGTGTTTCTTTCTTGTGTTGTTCATTTGGTAACAAAGAGTGGCTAATATTGATGCTAACAAGCCACACCTTATGAAAACTAAAATAACTTCATCATAAGACTTATCTAATGAGTAGAAATCATAAATCCTGAAGAGTTGAATTATAGTGACGAGGAAATTATTATAATAATAAGAAATAGTGAGAATAATAGATAATAATGACACAAGAAAGAGACTCATGTTTGTGAATAACTTAATATGTATTGCTACTGAATGCTAGCTGCCCATTTATAGACAGATTTGTATTTTGTACATATAATACGTGAGTAACAAAATTTATCATTTTTTAACCATATTTGGTTAAAGCTTTGAACATTAAATATTAAATTATAATTTCTAAAAATATAATTATGTTAATAAATTAATAAATATTCAACTAACATCATAAATAATAAAAATAATCCAATAATATATATAACCTATTTACTCATTCACATTTTTTTTGAAATTGATCTTTTTAATATATATTTCTTCGTCTTTCTTTTAACGCCACAATTATTTCACCTATATATCATCACAAACTATATACCCATCTCCATTATTAACTGTGATCCACCTTAAATTCTAAACCATAAATCCAAATTCCTATATTCTAGTTAAATCCTAAACTCTAAACTCTAAATCATAAAATTATAATCCTACAATTGACAAAAGCATTTAAAATTATTTTGAGTCATTTTAGCAGCAATTTAAAACTGTCACGACGCATAACAAATTTTTTTTAACAAAAACTAGTAATTTAGTGATGGTTTCGAAACATTCCCTATTATATAAAACATAAAATACATCCCGCCCATAAAGTATTACAAATTAGTTCTGATTTTCTTTTTCTAAAACTGTCATAAATAATATAGCGACGGTCTTACCAACAATTGTCCAAAATTGTCGCTTAGCAGACAAAAAAAAAAAAGTTTCTCGCGAAAGATGTTGTTTTTTTTTTGGTGACTAAAAATATAAAAGAAAAGGAAAACACGCTAGAGAAATAGGAGACTAGCTAATGGCGACATCAAGATTGATAAGTTCCCGGAGGTCATCCCAAGGTAATAACTATTCCGCATAATGCACTCCATGGGTTGTTGCATGTTTTGCCATAGCGTCAGCTACACGGTTAGCAGTTCTCTGAATCAGATTTAGCTCCACTCTCCAAGGCCAGAGTAATATATTTTGAATCCTGGAGATAAGCACACTCTCCTGGCTGCAAAAAGGAATATTGGAATCCTTCAATAGCACATAAGCCTCATAATCAGTCTCGCAGTAAACCTCTTTAAAGCCAGCTTCCCATCCAGTAACAGACCTTTGTAAATCGCAAACAGCTCCCCTTCAAGAACACTTGAAGCCTGAATAGTACCAGCGCACCCGCGTTGCAATCTCCGTTGTTGTCCCTAATAGCGCAGCCAAACCCGACAATATCACCATTGTGCATCTTGCTAGCATCACCTCATTGCTATATTGTCTATTGTCTTCACTTCTCTTGGTAAATTATAAACTTCTTGTGGTTCATCTTTAAAAGAAATTCTATTTTATTAAATTTAACATGCAACAATGTCTATTTTGTTAAATTTGATTGTTAGTAGCAAAACTAATAACAAATAACTCAGCTCAATAAAAAAAAATTGTAAAAAATAATAATATTGTAATCAAATGGACTTCCAAATTGAATGCGAGGAAAGGAGTAGTTTGGAAATTGAAATAAATAGTAGAATAATTGTTTAAAATTATTGTAAATTAATTTTTATTATACTTTAGATTATTATTATTATTATTATTATTATTATTATTATTATTATTATTATTATTATTATATACTTTTTTCCTGTACTAACTTATATATAATTCTAATTTTAAATTATAAATATATCAGTAATCCAAAAACATTATTCTAATATATTTTATGAAGTGTTTTCAGTATTTCTAGAAAACAGGTATTTCAGTATTTTTAATCATTAATCTTAATAGTTAATTTCAATCATAACCATTAATTTTAATCATAATATATATAATTAAAATTAACAGTTAAAAAATTAAATTACACATTTGGCTTTAACTCCATGAAGCTTTGCCTACTGCTCAGTTTCGACAAATGAGGCATCTTTTTTCTTATGCTATATGTCCTAATTGTAACCAAGAGCTTGAAACCGTCTTTCATTATTTCTTCGGTTGTACTGTTGCAAAACAAGTTTGGGCTTGTATTGATCCTGACATTTTCAATCCTCATCCTAGTGTCCCTTTCTATGTAGCTTTTCGACGCTTAATTCAAGGAAGAGATTGCTTGATAGCTGCTGGTCTGTGGTGAATTTGGAGGAATCGTTGCAATTTATCCTGATAAAGTCTGTATGCCTCATCAAGCTGCTCTCCTTGCTCATCTCTCTGTTGCTGAATTTATTGGCTCCCAAGTGAGGTACTTTCTCTTTTTTGATGCTGCTGCTTCATGGCTTCCCCCTCCTCTAGGCTCTTTTAAAATCAATTGTGATGCTTTTGTTTTGCTACATCTTGAGCTTGCTGGTTTTGATTGTGTAATTAGAAATGACTCAGGGAATTTTGTTAAAACTTGCTCGGGGAATATCCCCCTTGCAGTATTTATAAATGCAAATTGTTTGCAATGTGGAGGGGCTGGATTCGATTTTGGCTTGGAAATGTGGTTTGAAATCGGTGGTTTGTCAAATTGATTCTTTGGATGTCTTCCTTTTTTTGTTGGCCTGATCGGATCGTGAATATGTTACAGATAAGGATCTTTTAGAGAAATTTTAAATTTGAGCCTTAGACCTTGGGATGTTCATTTTAAGCATGTCAGTCGTGATTTCAACACAATTGTTGATTAGTTAGCTATGCAAGGTATCAAGGATGACTGGACAAGAACTTCAACATTTACTTGGTGCTAATCTAGCCTAGGCTTCATTTATTTTATTTTCGGTCACAAAAAAATTAATAGTTAAAAATACTAGAATACTTGGTTCCTAAAAACTCTTTAAATGGTTTCTATATTTTTACCCATATAGTAAATTTTTCTAGGTCCATATCTAATATTGCATAGGTACACCCGGACACGTACATTTCACGTAGGTTTAGGAAAGAAAGATGTATGTAGCCATGAAAGAATTAAGTGGTGGCAAATTAAAGATTAGCCATCCAATTAAAAACAAAGAGATAGTTGAGTTTTTGGTGAGAGTCTAGCCATCGAAAAAAAAAAGAAATTAGTTACATCAAGTAGTGCAGAAATTCGAACCTACGAGGTAGGTTACGTTGTATTATTATTTATTAAACATTAACTCCATCCAATACGTTTCATTTCTTCTTATTAGTAGAGTAGTCCATTAGGTGTTAGGCAGTTTGGTTCAAAGAGATAGAGAAAACAAAAAGTATGGTAGCTCATAAATTATTAGCCAACTATGATCCAACAGATCCATTTGAGCTTTATTAATTACAAATATCCTCACAAATCTTGGAACAGTTATTCTAAGTTAATTTCAAGTATTAAAAAAATAGAAAAAAATTTAATAGTCATAGATTTTTAGTCATAAATAATCATAATCTTTTTATTTTAATTTTTATTACTATTTATAAATTAATATTAGATTAAATATATAATATTAGATGTTATAAATATATAATTACGAATATTATTTAAATAAAATTATAGATATTAATCTAAATATGATAATTTTCATTCAGACTACCTATTATCACTCAAATCATACATAATATTCTCATTAATTAAAAACCGGAATTAAAAATCCAAATTTCTATCATTCATATAATTTTCTTCTTCTTTAATTAATTTCTTCCTTCTCTCTTGTTCATTTCATCTACGATGTATCATTGTACAACTCCATACATCTCATTTACAATACAAATATAAATATCAATATAAAAAAATTCATAAAATACATGAATACAACATACGATAAAATAGAAACGATTACACATAATACAAAAAAAGTGCACCTCAACACAAAAATAAAAAAAAATAGAAAAACAAAAGGTGTGTGGAGATATACAATATAATACACATAGATTAATTCTCCCATCTAATATGATTTTACACATAACAAGTGCGTTTTCATTAATCAAATTTATATATTATTCCTTTAATTTTCACATTTCAGAACAAGTCTTTCTTTGGACTTTCTGGATTCCAATATTTTTACAATTATGTTATTTATATATCTATTTTATCCAACTAAATTAATTAAAATCAATTAATATAGTGTAATAGCGCATGTATCACACTCACATCTCCTCCTTCTTCTCCCCTCCTTCTCCTTCTTTTGTCGTTTGCTTCTTCTTCTTTTTCCATCGTAATGGTCATCGTTGTCGTCCTCATTGTCTTCTTTTGTCATCGTTGGCATCTTTTTCTTCTTCATCTTCATTTAGAGAAGTTATATTCATTTCAAATATAAACTTGCTTTTTCTTATGATTAATGATGTATTTTGTTTGGTTCTATTTATGAATCTTGTTATTTTTATATAAATTCCTGTTGTTATTTTTACTTTAAGAGACACTAGAAAAAGGCACGCATGAAGTGCGAAATGTGAATAATAAATTATTCGAATGATCAAATTGCTTGATTATCTTGGATTATTGTTAATTTTAATGTCTCCAAGTCCCTCTTTGCCCATGATCATATAACTAAAAACATCATAAATATTAAAATATATATATTATATAACTCTTGTTATGTCAATTCAAAATAAATAAATATAAACTAGATAATTAAAAATATTAAAATATTAGAAAAAGAAAATTTAAAAAATCAATGGTTGAGACTAATCAAGGTCAAAGATAAGAAACTTGCAGCATGCAAATCTTAAAAATATGGACAATTAATATGTGCAGTCGTTGAAAAACTTTCGCCAAAACATGTTTAAGGAATGGAATTTTCTGCTTCAGTTTGTGTTGATTGAGCAGTAGTATTTTTCAGGAGGGGAAAAAATGGGGAAAGCACTTCTAAAAAACCAAAAGAAAGAAAAAAAGAAGAAAATGCTAGAGAATAGTAGAGAAGAGGATTCAAAGAAAATAGAGAAGTATAAAAGCTAGTTTCAGATATCATCAATTAAAACCCCAAAATAATCTCTGGAATTAGACTCATTCACCATAAGATTCCAATAGCATGCACTACTAATGTTCTTGATATTGTATGTTCCAACACCACACCGTTCAAAATTATCAAACAAGGGACATGAGTCAGTACAAGATCCTCATGATCATCAGCAACAAATTGAAAAACAAAACACAATAAAGAAACTAAAGAACAAGCGGTATATACATATATTCTATAAACTCGAATGAAATCACCCCAATTTTGAGTCATTCTATTCTCCACCTCCTCCATTCCTTCAAGAACAACATTTTTCTGCCCCTAAAGCCTTCTTGCACTCAATAGCTTTCTACCTCCAAATATATAAATTCCTCCTAATAATTTTTTTTTGGCAGGAGGATATCATAGGTCGCGCAGGCTCAGACTAATTTCTTACGCCTTATCGAGTGCCCCTTTCGAGGGGTTTAACATGGTCATATCCCCTTTTACATACATGCCGCCCACAAAATTCGAACCCGGGACTAGACACTTAAGCAATCCAAGCCACTTACTAAAAAAAAATTTAACATTTTCTACTTCTTTCCACCTGATCCTCCCACCGTTATTCCATAATCTATTTATTATTACCAGTTTCCTATCAATTAATTCCCTTTTTCTCTCTACTAATCCAAGATAATTTAAATTATATTGTTTCTTTTTTGTCCTTGCAATAAAATTGTATATGGGTAAAAAGCGTTAGATAAATAATAATTATACATATATATTTTTTTATGAACAAGATTAAAAAATAATTTCATGATAAGATATCGAGTTTTTATAATACAAAAATTAGAATTTGTAAATTTACATAGTCTTTTAACTAGTTTCTTTGCTCCCAATAATATGAAGAATCAATGTGCATAGGATAGAGATCAGAGGAAGATGAAGCAGTCCATTGATCATCAACAACATCATTATTATTATGTGACACACTACTTTTCGCCTCATTATTCATTTTATTTTCTTCCTTTTCATAGTAATATTGTCGCATTGCCTCTAACTTCATCTCATCCATTAATTCACTTTGATCCGAAACAAATTCTGGAACAATGGTTTCACCTTCAAGCATGCTTACAACTGAAGACATGGAAGGCCTAAGATTTGGAGTCGCATTGGTACATAATATAGCTACTTGGATCATAACCATTACTTCCTCTTCATTGAAATCTGAACCTAACCTTCGATCAACTAGCTCCATTAGCATGCCTTTCTCTTTCAACAAATGTGCCTGTCACAAGAACAATAATATACATAATCCATGAAATTTATCCTTATATATATTGAAAGAATGGAGAGCTACATTGTAATTTTACATACCCAATCAAGAAGATATAACACTTCCTCCTTTGACCTATGAATGGTGTTAGCCTTTCCGCTAACAATTTCTAGAACAACAATTCCAAAACTATAAACATCTGCTTTATCGGTCAAATAACCATGCATTGCATATTCGGGTGCCATATATCCGCTGAATAATTAAAATATACAATTGTAAGAATTAGACATCATTAGTTTATGTATTATATTGAAAGCATTTGGGATATACAGTAATCCAATAATTTTAATAATTGATTTTAATTATAAAATAATTTTAAAATATATACATATTAAAATTAACGATCAAAATCGTCGAATTATTATAAATCATGTAGCACCTCCTATATTATTTAACTTTGAGAAATATGTGAGAAAAAGAGTTTGTAACTCACTATGTCCCGGCTATTCGAGTACTAATGTGAGTCGCGTCCTCTTCATGAAGTCTTGCTAAGCCAAAATCAGATATTTTTGGATTCAAAAATTTGTCAAGCAACACATTAGTTGCCTTAATGTCCCTATGAACAATCTTCAATCTTGATTCCTCGTGGAGAAAAGCCAAACCTCTAGCAATACCAACACAAATCTTGTGTCTCGTTGGCCAATTCAATTTTATTTGATGTTCTTTTGGGCCTTTGTAAATGAACAAAAAAAATAAAGTAAGAAAATAAGCGTATATATACGTTGTTCATTATTAAAGAAAAGAAAAAGACTAAATAACCAACATATTATGATTAATAGGGAGCCAACACATAGTTATGGATGATAACTCATATAAATTTTGGATGATAACTTAATCTTGGATATATGAGTTACGCATGATAACTCATATAAATTTTAGATGATAACTTAGTTTTTGGCTCCCTAAGATTGATTCGGTAGCTAAGTTCGAAAGAAAAACAATAATAAAAAAGGCATATGATTAGGGAATCATCATTTACCGAATAATGCATATGCAAGGCTATTGTTTTCCATGTATTCATAGACCAACAATAGTTGATCTCCCTCAACACAGCATCCATAAAGTTTAACAAGACAAGGATGTTGCAATGCTGAGATCATGGCTATCTCATTGATGAACTCACGGTTTCCTTGCTGTGATTTAGATGAAAGTTGTTTCACTGCTATTATAGTGCCATCTCGTAAAATACCCTACATTAATTAATTATTTAGGAAGAAAAAGAGTAAATTATTTTTTCCCCAAAAAATCTATAAAATTTTAAAAATATCTCTTAAACATTCAATCAGTATCATTTTTATTTTAATTTTTTTAATAAATTTTAATTTTGCTCCTTTGTAAATTATTTCAAATTTTTCCTTCTAATATTATACCTCATCCATTTCATCATTTGTGAGGATGATGATGACTATAGGTGAGGAGGAGAAGGTGATTAGGAATGACTAGAAAGAAAGGCCTAATATAATTTTTTGTTGATTAACCTTTAAGATTTAAAATAATGAATAGAAGGACAAAATTCAAAATTTTATTGAAAATGTTGGGGAAAAAGTTTATACAAATTAAATTTAAGAGTTTCTTTAAAAGCTTTTATTGTAAACTTAGGCTGTGCACTGTTTTTAACACAATAATCAATGATGATACATAATGAAACAGTAAGAGAGAATACCTTATAAACAGGACCAAAGCCTCCTTCACCAATTTTATTTGAGATATTGAAGTTATTTGTTGCTGCTTTAATTTGATGCAAGGAAAATAGACCAGTTTGTTGATCTAAACTTCTCAGCTCTGCTTAAGATGCAAATTTTTATAAAGAGAGATATATTATATGGGGAAAATTTGAATAATATTAAAGGTTTAGATAGAGACAAAATACAGGGGAACTGATTTTTAAATAACTAACATTAGTTAATATTTAATAAAAATTATTTTTTAACCCTAATATTTTAGATGATTCGGTGTTTAGGATTACAAATTAAAATTTAAAATAAAAAATTAGTTGATAAATTAAAATTATCTTTCAAAATGAATTCTTAATTTATCATTTAATGATTTATCCACGATTAGTCCTATTTTTCAATCTATAAAATCAAGAGAACTTGTATTTTATTGATTAAATATAAATAGAAAATTTATATGAAACAAGATCTCATAAAAAATCGTCAATTTTATAGACTGAAATACCAAGAGATTATAAAATATATCGATAAATTTTACATAAATTTAACCCAATTGTTATTGATAGAAAATTTGTCGAAAATTTTGTCGGTATTTTTGATAGATTATTGCCGTCTTTAAAATTAGTCGATAATTTAGAGTTTTGTAGTGGTGTAGTAAGGTAAGAAGATGAAGAATAATAATTATAACAAGTTAATTAACCACACTAATATAATTGGTTTGTGGGCTTACCTTTTGCTAATGATGTTTTATGTCCTAGACAACCTTTCCACCAAAGTAGGCAAAGAATCAGGATAATGATAAATATCACTGCTGAAGGAACAATTCCAGCCACTAGCCTTGAAGATTTGTGATTGTGGTCATCAGGTGAGTGATCTGGTTGGTTATTACCAAAGATAAACAACCCTTATATTATTATTAGATGCCTAGTTCTGAGAAAGGAGGCTCTCTTTGATTGAAAATCAGTTTTCCAATACATATACACACACACAGAATTCAATATGAAATAGAAGATAACTTACCAGAAGTGACTGAAATTGCTGAGATAAGAGGACCATATTGTGAGCTAAATGGAAGACCAGTAGTACCTTTCCCTGCCCAATATAATCGAATCTCCAAGTCATTGCTGCTCACATAAGCACTCAAGTTTTTAATAATTGCCTTTCCAATTCCTTTTGCTTCTTTTGCAATGTTGAAATCCTTTAGAACACGCTCTCCCTGAAATTAATTTCAAATCGAAATGTCATCACATATAATGATCAGTAGTGTTCCTTGCCATTGAAGAAATGAAAATGCAGAGAAAGAATCAAACAGATATAGAAAGGATGAATGTGTATGTATTAAGATGAAGAGGATGAAGCAGAGCTTGGAACTCTTGAGGTACAGTTAGAGCTTACAAGACTACAAGAGATATTCTCCTACCTTCTTTTCTAACTAACTCAACTAACTGCTGACCTGGCATCTTGGAGTAACTAACTTAACTAACTGCTTACTGCACTAACTGCAACTTCTACATACTTCAACTTATACTTGTCACATTAGACAACTATATCACAAACAAAAATTTAGTTATTAAATTAATTATTAAGTATTTGTATATAAATATATATATTATTTAAGTCATTTTTAATATATATTTTATATTTCAACATGTATTTTAGAAGGTATTTTTTTTTTAAAAAAAAATTATTTTTGCGATAAATTTTAACTCATTTTCTGATTATCATAATTAGAGATATAAAAAAGACGAAAACAAGTAGAAATACATATTTTTTCTTAACTTTATAATTTTGTTATAAAATATATTTATATATCAAACACATACAATGCAAATCAGATAATAATTTGGCTAATAATATAGCCTTTTGTTCAATACTTCAATATCGTAAAATCTTAATTAACAGTCAATTTTTGGTGTCCAATTAACAGTCAATTTGTTTAATAATAATGAGAGGATGATGATAACAACAACAATAATAATGATCGGAATAGAATAATATGAAATTAAATATTTGTAAGAGAATAAGAGACAGATAAAAGATTAGGTTACAACAGATTCTGTTATCAACAATGAAACTAACTCTGTCATTTCTTGTAACACAAGTAACTGATCAAATATTGAGTTTTCTGTTATCAATCTGTTGTGTAAAATAAAATACCTGAATGTATACATCGAACACACGCCTTCCTAGGCTCTTATATGTGGTGCCATTGGTGAAAACGATCTCTGCAAAGTGGAGATTTACAGTGTAGTTTCCATTCGCTAGGCAAAATCCATAGTAAGTCAATGAAATGGGAGAACCACGTGCCTTTGTATAAAGATCATCATCATCAACTATGTCAAGTACGGTTTCATTTTCTTGGATAAGCTTGTAATTATAAACATCATCCAAGAAATCACCACCAGTTCTGCTAATTGCCCAGTTTGATCCAGTAGCACTTTCCTTAAATGATACTCCATTATCATATGAATCACTCTCGTATACTATCTTTCCTTTCTGTATATTACTACTTCCACCACAGTTTATATGGAAAGAATAATAGTCTGTCAATTAAAAAAAAAATATTCAAAATTAAACTCATTTAGTTCTTATAATATATTAATTTTTACCTATAATTCACAATTTGAGTTAAAGAAATGTTTGAAAACAATAGAAAATCATTCCAAAATAGTATAAAGTTACTTTGTTTTTGTATTTTTCAATTAACGTGCATAAAATTATAGATATTAAATTTAATAAGGTAAAATTATCCGCATTAACTTACATTTGGAGCATACTTCTTTGCTTTTCCCGCAAGAAAGAGGTCCTCTAAAGAAATATATGAAAGAAGAGAGAATTTCAGGGGGAAAAACAGAAAATAAAAATTTAGTTGTAATATAAAAGAATAAGTTTGGCAGTAAAGGAAATAAAAAGAGCATGTAAGAATTTACGTGTTGTTGCCTTTTGCAAAACTCGCAAACAAGTTCCTGCTAAATATAAGACATTTGTTAATTAAGCTTAAGATAATTTCAAGAAATATATATATAAAAGAAGAAGAAGTAATTCTTACATCTTAGAGTCTGTACATGTCACTGTCTCTGGGAAGTTACTGAAATTGTTATATGAAAGATCTCTGTGCACATAATAAAAATATTTATTTCAAAACTTAAAGTTAATAAATAAGAATATATGAATGATTGTATTCATAACAGATTCATCAGCATAGGGCGCCAACAATTTATAAATGAACTCACATGGATCTAGTAGTCCATTCGGCAGGCACTTGTCCACTCAGAAAGTTTCCAGTTAAATATCTAAATGCAAAACAACATATCAAAAGCCTTCATATACATAGTTATCACTAGTCATTGTTGAACCTACATATATATCATATATTTTGATTATGCAGGAAAAAAAAAATTAGAGAATTCTTCGAGGAAGAGGATGATGAACAATGGATGCATGCTAACAAGTGTTTTGTGTTATTTTTCTTTTTCACACTATCACGCGGTCTGTATAAAATAACATACTAAAATTTAGCCACTAAATATTTGTATATGAATATATGTATTGTTTAAGTCATTTTCAATGTGTATTTTGTATTTCAACATATATTTTACTCTCTTCAATATGTAAAACAAAATGTATATATGTTTGCTTTCTTACATGTAATTTATATTTGGCAGCGCTCTAAGGGAAATTGGAATTTCTCCTCTTAATTTGTTATAGCTAAGATCTCTGCAAGATAAAGGAAAAGGATCAATAAAACAATAATAAAAATGTTAGATATATATTAAAAATATCATTAAATCAATTATGTATTTCATATATAAATGTATATATTGTTTAATTTATTTTTAAAATGTATTTTATTTATAAAGATAACTGATTTGGTGCACACACCAATCATACATGGTTGAAATAATAAATAATGACAATAAAAATATGTTTTAAACTTAACAATATATTAGTTATTTTAAAATATAGAAAATAGTTAGTAGTCCAAAAAGGATATAAAGTTATCAACAATGTAGCACTTACAATGTTGTCAAATTTGTGAACTTTCCAAGATATTTAGGTAGTGTATCATTAATGTTGCAGCTCCTTAATATCCTAAGGTAAGAAAAAAAAATGGAATAATAAGAGTTACATATCACTATACTATTTCTCTTCCTTCAAATTTCATACCCGTTCATAGTTGGAATAATACACTATTTTAATTTCAACTCACAATGTTTGTAAGTTTGTCATATGATCGAGAGGTGGGAATTTAGATTCAGGTCCATTCAGTAGGTCACTAATCCTCCTGCATTATTCATATTTGATGAGGCAATTAAGGAATAACTATGCAAAACAAGGAAATGACTTTCTTTAATTTTGAAACTTTTGATACATATGAATGAATATATGTACTTACAAGTCAATTAAATTAAGTAAATATGAAATTTCAGATGGAATTGGCCCAGTAAAACCGCTCCCCTGTATTACTCTGTCACAATATTATTAAACTTTATATATGAAAAAATATGAATAGACAACTAACTAAGATACACATATAATTAAACTTTATAGAGAACAAATAATAATGAATCTCACAAATTTTCAAGTGCTGTCCATTTTTGTATGAAATTAGGTATTTTTCCTGAGAATTGATTGTCACCAAGACGGCTGCCATCAAGAATAAACTAAAAACAATTAATTCAGAAAAAAATACACACATATAAATATATAATTATAATTAGTCATTGCAGATAAAGAAATTAAAATAAATATAGGAAATCTTACAGTTCCTTTAATGTGATTAAATTTGAAAATGTTTCAGGCAGTTCTCCAGTGAAATTGTTAGAGGTAAGATGCCTGTAGCATTTAGAAATAATATCATGTATATATGAACTATTAATATATAACTGAATATTAAAATTTTTATATGATTATTTTAATTATATAGAGAGAGACACACACGTTATATTTGAATAATAATTAGTAAAATAATAATATATATAATTGTTAAAAGTATAATTATTTATATATCTCTTCTTGTTAATTCAAAATTTTGAGATAAGTGATATTATGATATAGTATTAAAGTTTCTATGATCAAAAATCTAAAATTTGATTTTTAATGAATCATAAAAGAAGGAATTTTATCACAAGGCAAATATAAATAGAAAAATATTGAAATATAAAGCAAAACACTTACAGTATTTCAAGGTGTGGAAGAGACCCAAGAAATGAAATATTTCCATAGAAGTTATTGAATTCCAGGGACCTACACAATTTGTTAGACTATCAACTTAAATTTTTAGAAAAAAGTGATTTTATGATAAAGTTATATACAATAAACATTTGTTCTAGCGTGTAGAAAATTATGAAAAAAAAAAAGAAAAAAGTTACTAAACATGGATAATCAAACACTTACAAAACTTTGAGAGTGGTGATGCTTGATAGCTCCTTAGGTATTTCACCACTTAGTCCGTTTGCAACAAGTGCACTATTATGTGAATGAATAATTATAGCAAGTCCAAAAAAAAAAAAAAAACATAATTATAGAGGCATATTTAATATAATTAAGTGGAAGAACAGAAGCTAATAAGAGCAGAGAAGAAATCATTATTATACATGAGAGAGAAGAGAGCATACATTTTGGTAAGGTTCATTGTACCCCATTCTCTAGGAATATTACCGCTAAGGTAATTGCGGGTGAGATTGCTGTTAAAAATGAAGAGAAAAAAAATAAATAAATAAAATGTATCATAGTAGTGACTAGTGAAGCATATGCATGAAAGATTAGGTAAATTATAGGAATAAATTGTTTGGGGAAGAATATTATTATCTAAATAGGATAAAGATGTAACCAAATTAAAATTATGATATTCATGTAATAATATTCTTTTTCAAACAATTTATTCATGTAATTTAGCATGATAGATTGTTAATTATTGAAATTGAAATAACTATGGTCTCCTTCAAAGAAGAAAATTATTGCATACATCTCTTGAAGGTATGGCAGCTTGACAAGTTCTGGAGGGAGCTTTCCTTGAAGATTTTGTGCACTCAGAATTCTGTAGAACATTTCATTTTTGGGTAACATTATTGCAAAATAAGAAATAACTTAGAAGTTTATGTGCATCATATATACAATAGAATTTTTCCTCCCACTTAATGATGTTTTAAATATGATTTAAAATTATATATGAACTTATCAATTTAAAATAGTATAGTTTCTGACTAAACTTTAAGCCACGTTTAAAAAGGGTGGCTTTATTATAGGGTAGCCTAAACAATAAAAAATGTGGCATACTTAAATATATTGATCTTTGGGAAGTTTATTATGCAATACCAATACCAAACCAATGGGGATGATCGCAAAAGGTGGCGATAGGATTACGCATATATCCACGCTTAAAAGTGCAGATCAAATGCCACTACTAAAAAGCGTGACGTTGAAGTAAATGCCACGGTCGAAACTGTGTCACCTCTAAAAGCGTGCCATACTCCAAAAGCATGGCATATTTTAAATGCTACGCTTTTGCCCCATGTGATACGTTTTAAAAGCATGGCAAAATGCTTTTTTCTTTGTAGTGACTAGAGGGCAATTGGTATAAATGTATCCGAAAAAATTCAAGACTTATTGGTTTTTTTTCCTTAAGAACATTTACATACAACATACAGGTCTATTACAAAAACTTTTAAAATAATTTTTTATATTTTTTATTATTTTCCTTTAAAAACTTATAAGATTATCTTAAAATTTTTCAAAGACTTCATTGTTAGTTGTTAGACTATGCTTAACGAGAGACATCTCTCATGTATTAAATCGATTTTGGGACTGAATTAAATTTAGATTCACCGAATAGCCAAATTTTAATGTACAAGCTCAAAGTACATACTAGGCCCATTTAGTTGAATAATCCTCTAAATTCCCAACTGTATATTCAATAAAAGATCTCTTGTTTGGAGAGAGCTTCTCTTCAACTTCTACCGACATTTAGCTTTTTTTAAGCCATGTATTTCTTAAAAGTTTCTATTTTATTTTTTATTACGATATCTTAATGTAAGCTAATAGGAAAAAATAATAAATAGTTATATCTCCCTAATACATTATTTTAAAAGGTGTAAAAAATTGTGAAAACAAGATGGTAAAAATATATAATGTTTGAGAGTCATAGTTTGCTAATCATAAAAAATCATAATTTATTTTTTTGGTTTTTTAAATGTATTTGTTTTTTATTTTATATTATTTAATCATTATTAAAATAAATGAATAATTTTAAATGTAATAAATATATAAAACTATACATATTAAGTTAAATAATTTTAACTTTTCAGGTAAAAATAAATAATAGTAAAAAAGAAAGAGTAGTATATATACATACATGGTAACAATGTGGCAAAAGGTGTCATTAGCAATGGAGCAATCGCATGAAACATTAACTACTTCTGATGTTGGGCGAAATGGCTTACTATTAAGCCCCTCACTGCAGGGATCTGTGTCGTCCTTAAAGTCCTCCCAGCCAAGCGTGTTTGCTATTTGCTTCAAAGCTTCCTCTGAATTCAAATATTATTTTAAGAGTTACTTAATTCTCCGAAGAGATAAATAAATTATATCAGAGTTTTAATTTCTTTCAAATTTACAATAATATACCTAACAAAAATTTATAATACATAAACTATACTTGTTAGTTGTTACTATTTACTAATCAAGATTAACACCGTAATATTTATATATACCTACTATTGAGGAATTAAAAAAAATTCTTTATTTGGGATATGACATACCTTCTGTGTGTGGCAGCCGAGAAGTAGCTTCTATAGGATATAATATGAAGCAAAGTGCAAGAAATAATGAAAGGAAGAAAAGTTTAGAGGAAGAAGTGAGCATCATCTTCATATGCAGCTTTATTATGAGTATACTAGCTAGAAAGGAAGAAATTTGGGAAATAATCAATTATATGCTAGCTAGAAAAATGGAGTATCTATCAGCTAGGAAAAGAAGAGTAGATATTTTCATCAAAATTCAAAAACAAAAATAGAAAATAGGAAAAGAGTGGATATTAAACGGTCAATAATTGATTTTTCAAAAGCATTCAATTAGAGCTTGTGTATGTCGATTCAAGTTGGCACTTGATAGAGTCTCACTAAACACATTTATTGACTCTATCTATAGAGTACAAATTTTTAAGCTTTTTTTCTTTAATAAATGCATGGAAAAAATATATTTTTTAATAAGCTGTGTTTCAGTTTTTCTATATTTACCACCAAATGCCGGTAACAGAAAAACTCTTAAAAAAATTCTAAGCAAATAAAAGTAAAACATGATCTATTTTATGATTTTATTGGATAATTTTTAAAGATATTTCTAACAATTCTATTAGAATAAATTCTAATAATAATTTTTTTCAAATGTAAAATTGATTACCAAAATTTTTTAAATTTAATTTTTACCCATGATCATACTTGAATATATTAAAAATGATAGGATTCTAATAAGAAAGAAGAAGCACTTTTTCTTTTTTTTATATTTTTATGTTATGTTCATATAATAAAAATAATAATAATAAACATGAATGAAGAAACGTATCAATTATAATATTTTAATGGTATGAATTAATATTTATGTGTATAATTTTTATAATAATTTTTAATATTGTTTAACCGTAAAAAAATTAATAGGGTTTAAAAAATAAGACTTTATTTTTTTATCCACTATTTATAACTGAAGGCTGAACCCTATATTGATAAGAGTTGACCCACAAAGATGCAGGTTAGTGTGTATATAGACATTTCAATGTCGGCGCGCGCGTAACAGTTTTTTTTAATAATACGATCTGTAAATATCTTTTATAATTATATTATGTGGTCTACAACATGAATGCAATAATTATGAGTTCCATGCATTCTCCTTAGAGTTTTCCAAGTCAACATGCACAAATTGGTTGGCGACGACTTTAATTAACCCTTTCTCCACCAATTCCAGAAAAATATAGACATCCATATACTTTAATAATAACCACCTTTATAACATGACGGGACATGCGTAGGAAGCAAAATCGTCGGGGAGAATTTTGAGGAAGGAGCCAAAGTGAAAGAACACAAAATGAGAAAATACCATATCTAACTCAAAACTATTCTCCTAACTCCTTCATCACATTTTGAGTATTCGTCCATTACATCGCCGCACAACATTGCGGGACTCGCCGCTCGAACCACCTTGTCGAGAGAACTTTCGATACTTCTCATAAATACTCCTTAAAATCAGACTTATCAACCATCGGCTCTGATACCATTTGTTGGGCCACCGTGGGAAGCAAAACCGTCGGGGAGACTTTGAGGGAGGAACCCAAATGAGAGAACACAAGATGAGAAGACACCACATCTAACTCAAAATCTTAAGGTATCAAGTAAATAGGTCTCTCATCTTATAAACTCCTCACTTTAATTTTTCTTGCTCTCAAAGATGTAGGACTAACAATTCACACTTGAACAAACATCTTGTGACAAATTCCAAAATTTTGACCAAGGATAAAAACATATGTATATATGTGTAATGTGTAGACTTAATAAAATGACGTATACTTGATGAAAATAAATTTGAGAATACACGTTCCAATTTACTTTTCAATGTTAGAAAAGGCCTCAAAGCTAATTAGGTGTATATCCATCTGATAAGAAATATTAATTGTGAAAGATGAATGTTATTCAAGATAGGATGCGGATAAAGGGAGAAAGTGAAAATGTATAAAATCCTGTTTTTTATTTTTACTTTTTGTTTTTAGAAAATATTAAAAATAATAAAATTATTATTTTTCTTTTACTTTCACAAAATTTGAGGGGAAAAAACACAAAATAAGAGATGAGAGGAAGATTGTAAAGAATAAACAAAGTTATTCTTTTGTAAAAAGAAAAAAAATTCTATTAAAATATGATTACATGACAAAATGTGCAACTTATTACAAATTACAACAACCAAAAAAAGTAGTCATCAATTTCTTGGGAATTATATTTGGGATGAACGTGTATGTCTATAATTTATATTCTTTTAATTTCTACTCTCCAAGTAAGAAGAGTCAAGGTGAATTGAATACAAATCTTGT
>JASCZI010242040.1:4522-15296 GCA_036250425.1 Stylosanthes scabra | reverse complement strand
TGGCACCTCCATTGTTGAGGTACTTTGGTGATCTTGGTTATAATACATTTGCAATGCTTCCAATTTCTTCTCATCAAATGAATCTGAAACTAGTTTTGGAACAATGATTTTGCCTTCTAACATGCTTACCACTGAAGACATTGTAGGCCTAAGTGTTGGAGATACATTAGTGCATAAGAAAGCAACATTGATCATAACCATCACCTCCTCTTTCTTCAAGTTTGAACCCAACAATAATCTTCTATCAACTATTTCCATTATATCACCTTTCTCCCTCAACAAACGAGCCTGATATATATAGAAAATCATTAGTTTATTCCTAAATCTAGCAATAAGTTAGAAGATTCACTACAAGAGAGGAGGTGCGGGATTGCAGCAATTTTATTGTTGTTTCACCGTTTAATCACTACGAAACGGTTTTGCGGCGATTTTCTATAATCGCTAGTATAACAGCCACGAAATAGGTAATTGATTTGTAGCGTTGTATGACCCACCACTATATTTTTTATTGGATTAAAAAAAAAAAACATTTGTGACAGTTTCAAACTACTATAACTTTAAAGTGAATTTAAAAAAATTGCGACGGTTTGAATCGCTGCAATCTTTTGCATTATATTTTTAAAAAATTTGAGTATTATTTGATCATAAGATGAGAATACTTACCCAATCAAGTAAAATGAATGCCCCTTCATTGTGTCCATTGGTTGTATTGCTTTTTCCACTTACAATTTCTAAAGCAACAATTCCAAAGCTATATACATCTGCTTTGTCGGTTAATTGACCATGCATAGCGTATTCTGGAGCCATATATCCACTGTATAATAAATTGAAAATAATTTACCAAAACTTTATGTGCAAATGTGTATAGTAAGTTTATTTTTCTTTAAAATAATAATGGATAAATAATTGAAGATGTGTTAGTATATAAATTTCAAGCCACAAGAAAATTTATTAAGTAATAAAGTTTGTAGGGAAAAAATACAGAATCTCACTATGTTCCAGCAATTCGAGTGCTAATATGTGTGTTGTCTTCTTCATCAAGTTTTGCCAAGCCAAAATCTGATATTTTAGGGTTGAGATCTTCATCAAGTAAGACATTAGTGGCTTTGATATCTCTATGAACTACCTTCACTCTTGACTCTTCATGGAGGTATGCTAACCCTCGAGCGATACCAACACAAATCTTTTGTCTTGTTTGCCAATCCAACTCTATTTGGTGTTCTTCTGGGCCTTTTGGAAACCACATAAAATAATATTATATGACACCATACAATATAATTAATCATTTGCATATGTTTGGAATAGCATGGAATTGGAATTAATTTGAGTTGGAAATCATCAAATCCTTTGTTTGGAATAAATAACAAAAGAAATTGGATTAATGGGTAAATTCCATTGATTTACATTTTTACTAAACATAAATTTCTGCAATTTTTTAAATGATTTGATTGGAAAATAAATTATTTAATGTCTTAAAATAATATTAAAAGTTATTAATTGTAATTTATATAGCATTACTCTCTTGCTTATTATAAGAAGTTTTAGGTTCGAGTTTTACTTAAAATAAAAAAATTAAAAAAAAATTAAAGCCATTTGTACTTTTAGATATTAGCATAACCTTAACTAAAAGGACCGAGCTAGCCGTCGCGCATTTACGTTGGGTGGCTAACTGCGATTATTGATAGGGATGTAATTGATAGATAAAAATGTAAAATTAAATTATTATATCAATTTTTTATATCAAAGCGCGCAATTCTTATTTTATATCATTAATTATTCGAAACACAATAATTTATTTTCAATTTAATTCATTTTAAATTAAATCAAATCAATTCCAAAACTATTTTGTTTCAAACTCGCCCTAAGTAAGAACACTTTATTAAAAGAGAGAGAGAGATTAATACCAAATAAAGCACGAGCAAGGCTATTGTTTTGCATGTACTCATATACCAAAAATAGCTGATCTCCCTCAACACAACATCCATAGAGTTTAACAAGACATGGATGTTGTAAAGCAGAGATCATGCCTATTTCATTTAAGAACTCACGATTCCCTTGCTTTGATTTTGAAGAAAGTTGCTTCACTGCAATTATGGTACCATTGGCTAACTTTCCCTGCATTTTCAAAGAAATGGTATATAGCTAGCTAGCTAGTTATTGGAATGTAACAATGTTGATAAAGGATTCTCAAAACTAGATAAAATATGAAATATATAAATAAAAAAAATATATGTTGATAATGCTAGAGGTATATCAGCTAAAATTTTTTAAAGAAGTGATTTGATAATATATATATATTGTAAAAATACCTTATACACAGGACCAAATCCTCCTTCTCCAATCTTGTTAATTCCATCAAAGTTATTTGTTGCCATTTTGATTTGACGTACAGAAAACATACCAGTTTGCAACTCTAAACCCTTTAGTTCTGTATTGAAAAAAAGAAAATATTAAATATGAGAATTTACTTGCATTCTTTATCAATTTAAATTTTAAGATAAGTGACTTTATAATACTGTTATTAACTGTTTAAAATGTTTACAGTGACTCTATAAAAATTCGTAATTATTATACCCTTAACTACTTTATGAAGTTATAACAAATTATAAGTTTTTACAAAACTATATCCTTAATTATTTTTTCATTATTTTTTATTTCCCTCATTATTTTACTAAAATATCTCTGCCGCTCTTTTAGTTATTTTCAATATATTATTTAATACATGTATATAACTTAGAAAAAAAAAATTGATATGTTACCAAAATTTCTTAAATAGAAAATTATATATTTTGTGAACAAAGAATTTAAAAATAAAAAATTATTTACAAACAGAAATTGAATAAGTATTTCGTTTTCTAATAATAATTACCTTGTGTAGAAGAATTTCTCATTCCCAAACAGCCTTTCCAGCAAAGTATGCCAAATATCAAGACAATAATAATTGCCACGCCAACAACAATTCCAGCCACCACACCTGCTGATATTGTACTTCCATTTCCATGATCTGAGGAAGCATATATAAAAGTTGGCACATGCATATAATTATCTTTTAAAACGAATAATAATAAAAAAAGAAAAAAGAAAAAAGAAAAAAAAGCTAAGAACTACTAGAAACGTACCAGTGTAGACAGAAATGGCTGATATAAGAGGACCATAAATTGATTTTTGTGGGATAGCAGTTGTTCCCTTTCCAGCCCAATAAAGGCGAATCTCTAAGGTTCCATTAATCACACTTGCATTAAACGATTTTATAACTGCCTTGCCAATTCCTCCTGCTTCTTCTGCAATGTTGAACTCCTTTTGCACTAGATTTCCCTACAACATTTCAATTCCATCCTCAGTGTCATATCATCATCATCATCATTAAGCTGTCCAATATATATAAGGTAGCATATATATGTAGAAGCTGGTGTTAGATATGTACCTGAATGTAGATGTCAAATATACGCCTTCCAAGGCTCTTATATGTTTGATCATGAGTAAACACAATCTCAGCAAAATGGAGATCCACAGTGTAGTTTCCATTTCCAAGGCAGAATCCATAATAAGTCAAAGAAAGAGGAGATGCACGTGCATTGGTGTAGAGCTCAGCATCATCATCATTATTATTGTTATTGTTTAAAGAGAGCTTAGCAGACTCAATAGACGGAATGTAGTTGGGAGTTTTACTTTCCAAGTAGTTACCGGTGCTACTGAATGCCCAGAATGTATTTTCTTTGTGATAGAACTTAGCTGCTCCTCCTTCGTCCGTGTCTTCATCATATGTCTTTCCATTTTTTGCTGTTACCTTTCCTCCACCACAATTTATATGAAAAGAGTATGAGGCTGCAGCCACCATAACAAGCACAAATTAAGAGTCATTTAAAGAAAAATCAAAGTAAGCAATCACACTCATGTAATTGTATATATAACTTTTTAGACTTATATCTATTTCTCCTACAAGTTTAAGCTAACAGGAGAATATAATATTAATGATTATATTTTTAATATGTCATCTTGTAATATTTTTTTTTCTTTTGAAATTCAAGAAAGATCAAATTCGACTCATACTATGTCATGATGTCACTGCTCCAAAAATTTAAGCTAATAAAAAAGGATAACATAAATAATTATATCTCTAACTACATCTAACATGAAGTGTTACGCCTATTTATATCTGCTTAAAATTCTCATTAATAAACAATGTAAACTTTTTAGAATGCGTTATTTTAAAAGAAAAATACTATTTGTATCACTTTTTTATAAACCTTAAATTAAAGTATACATTTTCATTTTTAAACAGAAAACAGCCGCAAGTAGTTTGTCTGTGCAATTGATCAAGTTGCTGACATTTTCGCAAAATCATTTTCCTTGCAAACCTCAAAAATATAGATCTCTAAGAAGTTCACGAAAAAGAACTTACTTTTAGAACACACAGAGCTTTCCAAACATGAAACCTTTCCGCTGCAAAAATGATGGAAGTGGCAAAGTAATTTAACATAATAAACTCATATCACAATAAACAGGATAACAAGATCTACCTCATATAGAATACCAAACTCACGTGTCATTGCGTGTCAAAGAGCTAGCAAATAAGTTCCTGGATATATAAAAGAATGTTAATGTTAATGAATACTTATATGGAATACTAAGAAATAATAATGACACAAATAATAATGCAATGAATGTCCTCTTACGTATTTTCATGTTGACATCCTTGCTTATCTTGGCTCCCACTAATGCTCAAGTTATTGTAGGAAATGTCTCTAAACAATTTGTTTCAAAATATTATGATTTGGGAATAAGGGTGACACATAGGCATATTGAATCACATAAATGAACTGATAATAACCAAGGAAATGTTTTAAATACACTAGAAACACCGGTTATTTCATAATTTTTAATTGTTGATTTTAGTTAAAAAAATATATAATATATATAGATTAAAATTAACGACTAAAATAATTGAAATTTCAGTATTTTCAATATATTTAAAATATTTTCAATAACGAATAGTCAATTATAATTCCGTTAACCAAGTGTAGTTTACTGTAATTATGGCGGTATAATTTTAACAATATTTTTAAAATAATACTAAGATTAAAATTATTTTTTATATTTTCATAACACTTTTATTTTAATTTTTTCAATTAAAAGTATTATTAAATAATAAAAAAATTTAAAGAGTGTTACTCACAAGTAGTGGTTCCTATTAGCTTTATCTATCCATGCCTCACGTACATCTCCGGTGAGAAAGTTTCCACTTAAATACCTGCATTAGGTTTATTGGGGAGTCAAGAAACTAATATTTTGCTTCATAACTATAAATATATAGCCCAATGCAAATTGAACAGTATAGTTTATTTTGATGAAAGACATTTATTTGTACACGCTTAGAATACGTATAACATATATGTTATAAAAAAAATGTTTAGAAAATATAGAGACATTATATATTTGTCTTGATTGTCCGATCCTTATTTTTTATTGAGAACAAAACTAAATCATTTTTATTTAAAAATATTTTGTTTTATTTTATTTCAATACGCACCCAAATATATTTTTTTATATTCAAATATTTTTACCAAATAGGGTGCCAAGAAGTCAGAGGATACAAGCATCAAATAAGTAACTACCGGAAAAGTATGATAAAATTTGTTAATTACATGTATGCCACTATTCGTGTGATAAGGTTCTCATACTGAGGTGGAATTGGTCCACTTAATTTGTTGAAGCTCAGGTCTCTGGGAAAAAACAATGTTACATTACATATGCATGTATTAGTATTAAGTGCAATAATTGTTATTAAACATTAACAAATTAGACAAACAAAAAATGTTATTAAAGTATATATGTAATTACAAGGTTTTTAAACTTGTCATGCTCCCAAGATATGTAGGCAGCGTTCCATTAATGTTGCAACTCCTCAAAATCCTATGAAACAAAAAAGACAGCACCAATCTATGGAATAAATCTTTTAAATTTAATTATCGACTTATTAAAATAAAATATGCTAAACAATAACAAAATGTTTAATTTAATGTTTTTCCTTCGTTTTTTTCATTATTTTATGAAAAAAATATGAATATATTTAATTTTACCTAAAATAATTTATTTTCATTTCTGTTTTCTATATATATTATCTTGGACATTATAATACTTATTACTTTTATAAATTTCAATTAAAAAAATTTATACAATCATTATTCAATCATATTTATTAGTTATTATTTAGATGACTTTTAAATAATGAATTTGTATACAAAACTCTTTTATACACTAAAGGTATATGAAACTTAAATTCTTTATGACAAATTAAAAATAGTCATGTCACCAAAAAAATTAAAAATAGTCAACTCACAGAATTTTCATTGACATATTTTTAATTTGAGGAAAAGGTGAATTTTCAGCTCCATTCAGATCACTTATTCTCCTGCATAAAATCATCAGAATCATAACTAAATTAATAAACACAATCATACTATATAAACAACTTTTGAAAAACAATACAACAATATAAAATTAAATATGATACTTACAAGTCAATTAAGTTTTCCAAAGCTGAAATCCCTGAAGGAATTGGCCCACTAAATCCACTACCCTGAATTACTCTAACAAAAAAAAAAAAATAAAAATCATAGAGGCAAATTAGGATTTGATGAAAAGCTTTAATTAATCCAGGTCCCAAAAAAAAAAAAAGAAAAGCTTTAATTAATCAACAGAAAAATGAAGTAAATAAAGCAGAGATAAGAAATAAAATATAATAAATAGTTCACACAATTGCTTTAGATTTGTCCAATTTTGAATAAAATCAGGTATCTTCCCAGAAAATTGATTGTCGCCAAGTTGACTGCATGTACATAGGATAAGGACACATGAAACAAAGAAAAACATAAATTAATCAATTGACAAATAAAATATAAATTTTCCTTTAATTACTTTTCTTTTCATTTCATGAATTTGATAAAACAATGAAGCTTACACAATCTGCAATGAAGTGAGCTTGGCAAGTGTTGAAGGAAGCTCTCCCGTAAAATTGTTTGAGCTAATTTGCCTGTAAATTTAGTAATTATGAAAAATAAGCCAAGACCATACATGCATGGATATACATGTCTTAGGTTTAGAATTTACTATTTTTTTAAATTAGTAAATTCTAAACCTAAGACATGCACAAACATGTGGAAGATATTAGATTTATAATATATAAGATAAGGAAAGTAATTATTAATTAATGATTAAAGGCCTCTTACAGTCTTTGAAGTTGTGATAGATTCCCAAGCTCTGGAGGAAGGTTTCCAGACATTTGATTAAACTCCACAACACTGTCCATTTCAAGTTATTGATAGTTAAGTTCAACAAATTAAATTAAAACTCTTTGATTTTAACTAACTGTTTATTTGAATAAATTAACACACTATTTAATATTGAAAAGATAATATTTTTTGGTAGCTACATATATATAGTGTGAAAGAGGAGAGACTCACAAAACTTGGAGAGTGGAAATGTTTGCTATTTCCTTCGGTATTGAACCCGTTATTCGATTTCCCCCTATGGATCTATCACAAATCACAATTAATATTAACGTTGACATTAGCTTCTTCGTTTGACCTTTGACTTTAAAATTATAGAGAAATAATTCAATGGCTGTTCCAAAAGTCATCTTTATATATATCACATAGAATAGAATAATTATTCAAAATATATAGTTGATTAATAAAAGAAAAAATTAATAAAATAGTATACATGAAAGTGAGATTCATCATTCGGCCCCATTCTTTTGGAATAGTTCCATTCAGGAGGTTGGATGTAAGATCGCTGTAACAACAACCACAGAATGAAAGAGATTTTATCATCCATGCAACATTTATGATCAGATAATTTAATTTTAATACATTGATAAATTATATATAATTACATTTCACGCAGTCATTCTGTTCTGTAATTTGATATACGACTAAAAGCATTACAAGTTGGAGAAATACATACATCTGTTGAAGGTAAGGCAACCTCACAAGTTGGGGTGGGAGTTGACCTGGAAGACTTTGTCGTTTCACACATCTGCTTCGTTCATTTAATTATCAACCGTCAAAATGTTTTTTTTTTTTTTTAAATATTTCATAAACTTGAATTTGTAATCATTTTGTTATGGAAAGATCTTGAATACCAAGGTAAGGAGAGTAGCACAGCAAGAATGCACGCAAGAACAGAGAGCAGAGTGAGAGTTGCGCGTAATTACCTATGTAAGCCTCTAACTAACATAACTGATTTTGTAACTAAATTATATATGGAGTGAGAGATAAAGAAGTGGTACAAGCTAGTGACGTGGCAGAGAGTGGAATTGGCATAGGAGCAATTGCAGATGACAACAGTAGTTTGATTACCCTTCAAATCCATGCACGAACTCACTTGATCTTCTTCTTCTTCACTACTACTACTGCATACTTCTTCAACTTCAGGAAACAAATACTCATTCCCAAGTGTCTTAGCTATGTCTCTCAAAGCTTCCCCTGCATACATATATACATACATATGATACGGTACAACAAAACAAGTAATTAGATATAATCATTTATCTATTTTTTCGGTTTTTTTTATCGATTTAAATCTTTTGAAGAAATTATTTAATAATGATATATATTTTCTATAACCTAAAGATTTAGAGTTCCATCATTACTGAACTTAAAAAAAAAAAAACTAGAGAATTTTCTTTTAAAAAAATCTATATACCAAATTGACACGATTGAAAAGAGAGGAGTGTTAGAGATATAACAATTATATTAATACCGATTGTATTGTGAGAATTGATGTTCTTAATAATTACCTTCATCTTGTGACAAAGTGGCCTGTCCAAAAGTAGAAGAGGAAAAGCAAAAGGCAGAAAAGAGTAACAGGAAGAAGGAAAGGTATGGTGGGGCTTTCTTCATGTTTGGTTCCTGATTTAGTTTGATCGATGAGTAAATTAAATAGGCTCCAGAGATGATTGAATTAAAAGCAATTAATATTATGATGATGTGAATATATATATAGTTTGGCACAGTTAGCGCGAAGAACAGGAGAGAAAGATATTTAGTAGCGTCGGTGAGGAAATTAAACGAGAAAACGTACACATATATATATACGTATCCATACCAAGGACCAATCTGTTTTTTTTCCCTTCACTTTCCAACTGGTGACTTGTTTCTTTTTAATTTATATTAATCAATATTTTTAATAGTAATCTAAAATTTTTAGTATATAATAATAAATAAATACTATATTTTTAACTAATACTTTTAAATTTATTGTTGGCTAACGGGTGGAATAGCAAGAAGTTATTTCAAGGAAATATTAGGTATAAATTAATATTTGTATTTTTAATAAATATAATTAAAAAATTAGCTTACTTTATGATGAGCATATCATATACATACTTTTCTTCAAAGCCACGTGAGAAAAGGTCCACATGGAAATTTGTAGTAGACCGGCACATGCATGTATGAACTATCAATAATGAATAATCTATCATGCATGCTTAATGCTTGAACACTGATCAATGGAAGTAAATTATTGTAGGCATGGATAGTAATAAAATGTGGAGCAATAATGATTTTCAAAAAGCAGTTATACTTATAGCACTCATTTTCAACATTCAAGTAGCTAGGTGGGGTTTTAAAGAGGAAAATGTGTATAGAGGAATATATATGCAATAAAGGAAAACAAAAGTTGACCATATTATTAATTATATTGGATAAATTTATAGAAAATCAAAATAAGCAATCAAATTTTGACAATTTAAACAAGGAAATAGTTTTCATGAGAGGTGAGAGAGAGAACAGAGAGAGAGCAGCAGAGACAACGGACACCGCCGCTCCCTCACGGAGCTGCGCCGGCGCCGTTCCTCGGTGCTGATCTTGTGGGCTTGGTAAATAGTTAACATACTCAACAACTAGGAGAGAGATAGCAGGGAGATAACGGAGAGAGAGCAGAGTTAGTGAGTGGTCACCTTCATCCTTCACGGAGTTGAGCCGGCGCCGATCGTCGGAGTTGTACCTGCGGTCTTGGTTTAGCAACGGATCTGGAGAGAGAAATAGTGAACTACGGAGCCTGTCCTTCAAGGAATCGCAGCGTCGCCGTCGCCTTGTCAGATCTCATACTTTCTTCAACCACCGACCATTGCTAATCCTCCGCCATCGCCGATCTTCTTCAACAAGTAGGTTACCTTAGAAGCTCCATTTCATTAACTGATCTGCATATCCGTTCGTGTCCTCCAGCACCGTCGAACGAAGGACCATTTCGGTGACCAGCCCTTTCGGGATATCTTCTCAGCTTTCGGCCATTTCGGTGACCAGAACGGAGCCGGTTTCCTATCCTTTTTAACAAGGATCATCAAGTAGCTTTTCTGTCCTCGAGAACAATGACGTGAGAGCCCTGGCCATTTGTGATTTCTGATTCCTCCATAGGAAATCACCCATGGAGTTACGGTTGGTGCTGCCATAATCTAGACTTGCTTCATTTAAAATTGCTTCAGTGAAGATTTATAATATATTGCTGAGTACTTCATCGGGTTATTTCATTGGGAATTTGATTTGGGCTACATATTAGAATTGCATGATAGTGCTGATTGTGCTGATTGTTGGATTGCTGAGATTTGGGTGTAGTTTTGTTGAACTTTGGTCATTGAAATTAATTCTACCCGTGGTGGTTTGAATTAATTGGTGAAAAATGAGTACTGAAAATGGTATTAATACGGAGGAGATGAATCTAGGAGGAAAACCCATTCATGATTTGGGTAATGTTGGAAATGATTCGGGGAATA